>NJDC01010004.1:8365-36286 GCA_002245475.1 Calephelis virginiensis
GAATATGACACTGTCATTATGGAAACAGAAATAGGAAAGACAGTGACCCTACCTGGACAAGTTCCAGTACGGCATTCTATTACCATTATTTTTGTTGATAATGACCTATTTAACCTTAATATGGAATTTGCCTTCCGAAATCAAAATGATAAAATGGGTGTACGTAGTTTCAAGATTTGATCGGGCTTCGCAACGAGTATACTCGGTACAACCTTGGAGTATACGACATCCTATTAATATCACAAATGCAAAAGTTTGTATGTTTGTTTGTTTATTACTCCTTCACGCAAAAACTACCGAACCAACTTTTATGAAATTTAATACACACGTAGAGGGTAACTTGGATTACCACACAGGATAGTTCTGAAACTGTTCCTGTGGGACCACGCGGGTAACGCCGCGGGTAACAGCTAGTATCCAATAAATTACTGACAGAGCGTTTTTGCTTACGTCACAGATAGGTTAAGAGAACATAGACAACAAACACCTGAACCTAATATTCCAATATTTTATATATAAGTGTATTTGTAACACCTACACTCGAAAATTACTTAGTTATCTTGAAACATTGTGTGCATATTCTTAGAGGTATTAAAAGTAGCAAAAACATTTTTACAAACGCGAGCGAAGTCGCAGATAAAAACTAGTAGCGCGTAGAAAACTACGCGATATTTTCCGTCGTTGACGCTTGGTAAAACTTCCAAATTATTCCAATTTCAATTATATCCAATAATATCCAATTCCAAAAACTCCAAAAAATTATTCCAAATATTTTTAAACAAAGAAACTCTTATACTGTTTTACATATCACTACTTGAGGAAAAAGAAACGAAAGTTTACTGTAAAATTATGAGCCTTCAACCTGGAAAACGAAAATAACGAAGGAACAAGGTTTTTGCCGAGATTGATGCCTGGATGATAATAGGAAATATCTCATTATTTTTAGGAGATTATTATAGCTACTTTGGTTTCAAAGTTAAACTTTTTTAATATCTGATTGCTATCCGCCAAAATGATATTATAATAATTTTAGTAACCAATCTATAATTAAAATACTAGCTGTGCGGCGAACATAGTTCCGCCCGGTATATTTCTATGGGAAAATTAAAATGTTGTTTTTCCTAGTTTCCGAGCAGTTTTTCCTTTTTTTATTGTTTGAACCTTCCCTAGACTTCGCCTAATAATTCAAAATCAAAATTAGCCAAATCGGTTAAGCTATTCTGGAGTTTTGGTGTGACTAACGAACAGCATTTGTTTTTTGTTTATTAGAAGATCTATAATTACCACTCATTCACATGCGATTTGCATGAATGTGTATAGATAAACCACAAGAAAATTTGTATTGTCTACGTGAAATAAATATTAATTCCTAATTCATAATTTGTAATTCATTTTACTCAAACCCATGGACAACTGTAACAAAATAGGGCAAATTAGTAGAAGAAGGCGTTACTTTGCGGAAACCCATACTTAAATTTAATTGAAGCAGAAACGTTTCTGCAGAAAAAGTTACTGCTCCACCTTCGTGGAGTGCAGTCGAATTCTCCTGATGATACTCCAGTTACAAAGCAAAACGTACGTTGATTTTTAGTAGTGTGTATTGTTGGTGCTAATAAAACAGTTAAGTGGAGGTTTAGGTGTTTTTCATGTGGAGCTGGAAATATTTGGAATCTTTGACTTCCAGTAAGTCCCATTCATTCATAATGAATTGTTTTCCCTGTTTCGTCACGCCATAATACGTATACATTTTCTTGGCAGAAAATTGCAAATTAAATAATTTTATTTGACTACATAAGCATTGCCAATTATTAAAATGGTATGTATATATAACGTCTGTTAATATACCGCATGTCTTAAGTAGCAAGGAAAGGTGAAGCAGGAAGAAAGTTTTAATGTTGTTCTGTGATACCGGAATAGAAAAAAATATTTTTACTTACATTCACCTTGCAAGAGGTACTTGTGACGAGTCTATATAATACTGAAAAACTATCCCGGATCGGAACGCGACACACTAAGAAGATCCGGCAAGAAACTAAGCAGGCTTTTTTTTCTTATGCTATACAAATTAATTAGTATTATTTCACACATTAGTACTAGTAAGAGATTGGTATGAGAAGCAGTTAATCCCAAGCACTTTTATTCGATAGATATTCAGCAATAGTATAGTAATATTTTTCTTACAATTTCACTTTGACACGTTTTTTAATTTAATTTAGTAGCAGGTCTTTCATATTATCGGGAAATTTGTTGTAAAAGCGTATACATTGACCCATGAAAGAATGACTAACTCTGTGGAGACGGGACACGTGCAAAGTTATTAGTTTATATATATATATTGTTAGTTAATACGAGTATATACTGTGTTTGATGATATTTACATTAAGATGTAGACAAAAATGGTTTTGTAAACGTGTTTTATAAAACATGTAAATTACTTAGTAAATTGCTTAAGTTTTCATCCAGAAAAAAAATGCTATCGCATTTTATATAAAGATAATTTACATTCAACGAAATAAAAAAAATGCGTCAAAAAATTTTGACATAACATAAAAATAATGTTATGTTATTGTTACCGTGTTAGTCCGGACTCTTTTATAGAATATACCATTTAGCTCTTCTTTAACGGTAGCTACTAAGGAGGTAGCATTTTTCTCCGTATTGATCCGGGTTCCTTTGCAGAATAGACCATCTGTTTTCCTGCCAGGCAGCTCGCAAAAGGCGAACATTGGCTTACCGCAACTAATACCATGACATCTGACTAGGTGGTGACTAGGTGACTCAATTGGTCAGAGCATTCGTCGGCTTGAGACGAAAGGTTACAGGTTCAAATCCCGTCTGGGGCGAATTTTTTTCTTTCTTTAAAATTTATAGAAATCATAAAAAATGTTTAAGAATATAAAAATGTAACAAAAACTACAAATTATTGAAATGCCGGAAATTGAACTGTAAAATGTCCAGAACACACAAATCCACAAACATCATTTGCTACTCGCATTTCGGAAATCGGTTAAAACAATGCATAATATCGTGAGACAGGACACCTGATTAAAATCGATAAACTATTTCTGACCCTTGAAGGGCAGTCACTACAAGGACAGTCTCATAGCTGGCATTTTTCCAAAGATATTTAAGCCACCTCATTACTTTTCACTTGAATAGTCACGAAGTAGACTTAAATTACGTTTTTGATATGGATCAACGTTATCTGTGAACTTGCGCGATATCTCAACCAGCCAGACTTCAACTTCAACTTCAACCAACCAGACAGACAGACACGTCCCGTCGCTTCCTGTGTTAATCCTGATCCTCATTATAGAATATACCATTTAGCTCACTATTTCTTTACTGGTAGCTACTAAGGAGGGAGCATTTTGCCCCGTGTTGGTCCGGGCTCCTTTGCAGAATAGACTATCTGCCTTCCTCCCAAGCAGCTCGCAAAAGGCGAACATAGGCTTACCGTAACTAATACCATGACATCTGACTAGGTGGTAGAGTTTCGCAGCGACTCACCCGGATTGGTAACTCCGCATTGCCTATTTCTGCTACCATAACGTCATGACGTGTTCCGGTTTGAAGGGTAAGATAGCCGGTAAACTTACTTTTGCTCGAGGCCTAAAATCCCGGCCTCAGATTGGCAACGCACAATTACCACCTTTGGTGTCTGTAGGCGGCGTGAATTTCTTACCATCAGGAAATCCGTCTGCTTGTTTTCCTTCAAATATCTTCAAAAAAATTCTTTAAATTGGTCATGACCGATAAGAACACGAGTGGTAGAGCGCTGGGCAGCAGCTTATTCGGCTGCCAGCTGTCGCTATTGGGACTGTGGAAGGAAGGGTAGAAACTAACAACCCGTTACTTTATATCTATGGTGTCTATAGGCCACAGTCGTCTCTTACCACAAAGTCGCGTGATTGTTTTCTGGTTTATGCCATTAAAAACTTATTGTCATTGAAAAGTAGACCATTTCAACTTAAGCTTCCAACAAAGGTAGAAACATACATATCTTCACGCCATGTCTCTTACGGGTATGCAGAGTGTATCGAGTGCCAGACCTCACGATCCTGACAAACCTGTCTGGCTTCTTTCACCTTCATTACCCTTTTCATACAAACACGCCGGTTTTGGAGACTCTTGACGCCACCCTCGGATGATATATATCCGATTGATCTGATCTTGGAATGTCAACCTTGGTCTCCTCGGGTACCTATATCCATCCACATTTGCCTTGTATATCTGCTTTGTCAATCCTTCGTCTGTCATTCTTTCCGCATGACCAAACCAGCGGAGTATACCTTTTCGCATTTTAACACTAACACTTTTTTTCAATCCCACTCTTTCTCGGATCTCACTGTTACGAATTCCATATGTTGTTCCAACAAAGGTATAAACTGTTAAGCTTCTATGAAGTTTGAATCGTTAAATGTATTAATAAAACAAGCTAAATTTCTTCAAAAACCCTACTTTATTTTCGAAACAATAAAAGTTTCATGACATCAACTTTTAGATGCTTATCATCAAGGCAAACTTTTGGCAGACACCTTTTAACTTTTAGAAATCGCTTACGTATTTTTTTATTCAAGAGTAAGCAAAATTATATGTAATACTAGCTTTCCGCTCGCTGCTTCTCCTGCGTGGAACTTCCGAGGGAGCATTTAATCGGGATAAAAAGTATTCTATCACCTAAGTCATCTCATACGCTGTCTGTATACCATCAAAATCCATTCTGTAGTTTCTGCGTGATTGACGGACAAACATCCAAACAAAGAAACTTTTACATTTATAATATTAGTGTAATAGTGTGATGACAATTGGTTAATGTTGTGTAATGGTTTGTAGTTGACTTTGATTTCGTGAGGGGTGCGATTCCCGGGTTGGACAACTGGAAATGTATTTTTAATGGAATAAATAACCCGAGATTGAACAAAAGTGCGGTTGGTGATAGTTATACCATCAACCACATTGTGGGACTAAATATCTTCAGGTAATCGAGGGTGAACTGATTTTACTCCTGTTTTCTCTTAATCGTTCTGGAGTTTTGAATAGAGTATTGAAACGCTTATTCAATAATTTTGTATTAGAAGTATACAAAATTTCAATAACATCTGACAAATATAGCTCAATTTTATTTTGTGTTCACGTTGCATTATAATTTAAAAATAGTCATTATCCATTTAAGTTAGTAAAATTTGTGCAAGGATAATGCTGGTCTTCAAACTATTCCCCCCAAGGGTCCGAGCCATGTCGTGGCGGGAGGCTGAGTAGCTGGGGTCTAGCCGGGGCCCCGGTGAAACTAATTCGGACCAGGGAGGGCGCTCCAAGAGGGGACGCGAGGAGCGCACATAGGGTGGTGGGCTATTTGGCCCGAGTGGGATGGCGGCAGTTCGACCCACGGAGGAGGGGGGGCAGGCTTTCCATCTGGCTCGGCCGGTCGAGATGGAGTTGCGGCAGGTACGGGGGTGCCTGTCGCCACCGGGACCACGAAATGGTGCACGCTGTGTCTCCGTGCACCTGTGCTTACCCTCTGTTGAGTGGCTCCGCGTAATGGAGGTCGAGAGACCTAGCGCCGTCGGGGCTGTGGATGTGTGCGAAAGCATTCCCTCAGCCCTGGTACCTGGCGAAGGGGTAGACACCGTGGGGTTTTAGTCAGTAGGAGTCTGACATAATCCGCCCCTTCACCCGAAAGTGGCGGCTATCCATGATGGATTTCCCCACGGAAAAAAATGGTCTTCAAACTATTATTATCTAATGTGTTAATTACTTACGTCAAACAATTCCGCAAAACTGACGAGACGTCACAAACGCCGGTATTTGTTGCGCACGTCACCTTAACTAGCGAGAGGACAAGGACACAGCTGATGAATCAGTCTGCTAAGGTCGAAAAAGGTCGAATTTGGATCACCATCCAAATTTATACTATCCCCGAAGCTCCTACATGAGCATATGCTAAGAATTAAACAAATGACTAAAGTCTGGTCATGGTAAAAGGTTGAAGAGGTCTCTGATTCCTTAAGAGAATTTAAGCAAAACTGCTTTCATACCCGGCAGCTCGCAATAGACGACTACACACACATTACTACTACACTACAATACACACACACACACACACACACACACACACACACACACACCACACACACACACACACACACACACACACACACACAAACACTAGCACACATTAGTACATTAGTTGTAAATATGTTAAAGAGTTTTGAAAGGAAGACAAAATTATTTATTCGTTCATATGTGTATCAAAAAGTTTTTAGAAAATATTCAATTGTACCAGCATTACAATATGAGGTAATAGTAATTAATGTACGATTTAACAAACAGACAAATTTGTTTAGACTTTGCAATTACATGGCCCGAATCGGTATATCCGCTCTACCTAATCTTATAACTTTATTTATTCCATAAAGTATTTTCACGCCTATATCCCCAAAGAGGTGGGCACCATGAGACACTAAAGTCCCACAATGTGGTAGGTGGCAAACCTATCGCCATTAGGACAAATATCCAACCCCGGGCAACGTTATACTTATTAGAAGATTAAAAATACACATTTCCTATTTTCTTGTTGCCTGACCCAGAGATTTAACCCGTGACCTCAAAATGTCAAATCTGACGCTGGACCGCCAGACCACAGAGGCGATAATTATGTCTTGACTAGTATCATATATTAGTCTGAAGGACTGAGTAGCCGACAAACTGCTTAGCGATGAAATACTTTTTCAAAAGGATTAAAAACTCAACCCATTGTTAGTAATTCAGCATCAAAATCATTAGTGTCTACAAGCAAAATATTTCACTCCATCAAGAAATGTCTCTCATTTCATAAAAAAATTCGGATCCTGTTCTATTTTATTGACAGAAAATAGTCGGAACGAGGAACACAAAGTATTACACAGATAAAATAATAATGGACCAGCGCTTATCTGAATTTCCCAGGGGATTACAAGTTTATAGTTAAAAGCTAAATGGAAAATGGAGTACAGATTTACAAAAAAAAAAACTTATGGTTATTTTTTTTTATTACATACAAAGACGACACACGAAGTCACTCGTGTCTCGTGTATTGTCGATTTCCTGAGGATGCCTCGGTGTAGAGGCGAAACGTACGTCGAGTGCGATTTGGTGTTCTCTGTGGTGAATGCTTCGACAAAGTTGGCGAAGGACGTGACAAGTGGTTTTGTTTCCCGTGTTCGGACTCTATTTGTGATCTGGTCGCGGAGGTGGGAGGTGGGAACTTTAGGTAGGGTTGTCACATGTAAAGAACGTGACAATTTATATTGTTTCCTGAGCTCTTCCTATATTCGTGTTCTGGTCGCGGAGGTAGGCGGTGAGAACGTTAGTTAGGCTTGTCATATTTTGTGGCATTTGGAAGATTATTTGCCAAAACAGTTACACTACTTACGCGGAATCAGCAGAATAAAGGCTTATTTTACATCTATTACTTTTGGTTAAGTTTAGATAATGACCCTAACAAACTGCTTTAAATACTAAAAAATCAGTTAATTTTTTTACGAAGTAAACAACGATCCAAACCGTTTTGACAACACTAGATGGTACATATTCAGATCATTATCAAATTGCATTTTATTAATTTATTTATTTTTATGATATCGGAAGGCGAACAAGCAGACGTATTTCTTGATGGTAAGAAACTCATGTCACCCAGAGACACCATAGGTGGTGATGGTGCGTTGCCAACCTGAGGCCACGCAACGCACGCACTATTACCACCTTCGGTGTTTCTAGGCGGCGTGAATTTCTTACCTTCAGGAAATCCATTTGCTGGTTTGCTTTCCAATATCATTAAAAAAAGTATATTTAAGCCCATGTTACCGAAGATGTGGACAAAGTCATAACCAGGGATAGTACCCACTACTAGCCTAAGACAGTAAGTTTCACAATGTAACATGTGCAAATCTTCAACCGGGCGCATATCGCTCTCCCGGGCAACGTTGTTTTTATTAGAAAATTAAAAAGAAACACAATTTCTTATTGTTGCCTGACCCACCGATCAAACCCGGGATCTCATGAAGTCAACTATGACAACTGAACTGATAGACCACAGATTTTTTTAGATAAAGATAAAGTGGGGCTATTTTTAAGTCTATTTATTTCTAGCGCTTCTAGAGAACGTTACACCACAGAGCCGATTACTTATTAAACATCAAAATAGAAAAAAATACTTTATTATATTATATTATTATGGCAGGATAAAGTAGGATAGCAACATAAGAGAAGTGTCAGACTAAAAAGCATCTTCCATTTTTCAATATGGTCTTCCTATTTGAGGAAATTCTGTAGAATGAGTATCTTTAGAGTTCAAAAGAAGTGTACAAGGGCGATATGTAGTGCTAATTAGTTGCATTCATATAAGCCACTTTCTGATCTTTCAAAATATTAACTTTAGCTTGCTTATATATTCTGGCTGTATATTATGTATTTGTTTCAAACAAATTTTGAAGTTCGATGTTTATCACATTTATAAATAGTAAGAAACTCCATGTGCCTGCCCAAAAGTAATGTACCTGCAATATAGATTATTTACAAAAATAATGTACATTGCATGTCCATTCGTATGTACAACCAAATTCCTGATAATCCTTAATCACTGCCCTTAAAATATTTTCGAAGAGGGTATTTGACTTGCTGTTAAAGAACACAGTGTTAAAGATTTATTGCAGACAAGCATAAATAGTAAAATCTTTACAATAAGCAAAGTTTTAATTTATTATAATATTACTAGCTGCTACCTGCGGCTTCGCCCGCGTTTTCACAGAAACCCGGTGTGCGATCGGGATTAAAAATAGCCTATATGTTAATCCAGGTCACAATCTATCTGTCTTCCAAATTTCAGACAAATCCGTTCAGCCATTCGAGCGTGAAAGAGTAACAAACATCCATACATCCATACTTACAAACTTTCGCATTTATAATATTAATAGGATAGGATATATCAAAAATCGAGCTGTCGACTTCGACTAATCGAGAAATCGACTTACCGTCTGTGAATTAAGAATTAAGTAAGAGATCGCAAATAAAATGATATTTCATGTTAACAGTTTCTGCGCCATTAGACAATGTAATGGTTGGAGGTATCGATGAGCATGTTTAACGTTTTAGGGACATCAGTTTTATCATATAAATCAAAACTGACCTAAACTCCCATTGCAAAAGTACACGTATTATTTCACATAGACCAAACTTATGAAAGGTTCATAAGTTACGTCAAAGAAATGTAGAGAAATAAATTAAGCAGACTTGTCTTTTTATAAATAATTTAAATTGAACTAGCCAACTGAGCGAACTTTGTCTCATTTAACAGTAAAGTTTTCTATCGATTGAAGTATTGTTTTTACCTTTTCCAGGTTTTTCTTTTCATAAGAACCTTTTCTCAATAATAAGTAATTTTATGAACAAAACAAGAAACTACTTTTTTGTATGAACAATAAAACAATGTATACATAATGAAATACCTACTTTTCATAAATATTAAAATATTTGCACACCACAATTTGGTAGAATATGTTGGAATGCTTAAATATTTTTTTACAACTTCAACACGCATATTCCTCAAATAAATATATATTTTTTCTTTTTTTTCATTCTAACTGCCTAAGGTACCTGGGATCAATACGTGAAGGAATAAACTCAGTTTGAAAAAAGCATCTTCACGCCCATATCCCCGAAGGGCTAGGCAGAGGCACAACCAGGACACCCACGACTAGCTGAAGACAGTAAGTCCCACAATGTGATAAGTAGCAAGCCTTGAAGTTTGGAGGCTGCTCTTATTACAAAATAAGAATTCTCTAGCGTAATTACCAACTTGAAAATGTGGCGCACCCACTAACATTAAAAATACTGGCCATAAAACTTACCGCCTGTGAATTATGTTAAAAGATCGCAAATAAAACGATATTTCATTGTAACAGTTTCTGCGCCATTTGGCAGTGTAATGGTTGGCGGTATCGATGATCTTGTTTAACGTTTTAGGGAGATCGGTTTTATCAAATAAATCAAGTGACCTAAATACCCATTGCAATAGTATTATTTCACATAGACCATACAATTATGTAGTATTTGTGAGAGGTTTATAAGTTTTGTTAAGGGGAAGATGTCCCCATTTCACCCTCTTAGCGGTAGAATTTCCAGAAAAGCTTAAATACGTGTCCAATCATTTTTCATAAGGAACCTAAAATGAAGTTTCATGTTTCTACCTTAAAAAATGGCGATTTTCCATACAAAACAAAAAAACTTTTAGGAGAAGTTTTTATTTCAACGCTCTACAAAGACAAAATAAAAAAAAATGATATTATTTCTTTAAAAATATTAACTATGACCTTCCAACCACATTATACACATCTTATATGACCATAAAAGCTTGTCGCGCGATTTTCTTGCGTAAATAAACTTGTAGTCACCTACTTATTGATTCCTGTTAAATCTGCTTAGTTTAAATTAACAACATTTCAAGTTAATAAAATATTGATCATTGTGACAAGCTTTTATGATTATATAAGTTTCACCTTAAAAGGTTTTTTATTTTAATTTATTTAATAAGTAGCCTAAAATAAAGTTTCAAATCTCATAAAAAATGACAAACTTTCGACCTCTTTAGGTGTAGAATTTCCAAAACTCCGTCCTTAGTGAGTGTCTACTCAATAAAATGACCCTACTCACCTATGGCTGTAACTTGAACAGTTTTCGTTTAGCGATTGTCTTAGCATGATATATATATATATAAAGCATTTGTGATAAATGGGCTATCTAACACTGAAAGAATTTTTCAAATCCGACCGAAACCATATCGCGACTATGACTAATATAACAAAAAAGGAATTAGCGAAATTGATCTATCCGTTCATGTGTTATTCGATTAAATATGGATTCATTTTTATACATTATACAGATTAATATTACATTTTATTATAAGAGATTAGTATAAGGAACAACTATTCACTATCAGAGAATTACATAAATACATATCTTCACGCCAAGTTCGTTATGAGGAAGAAGGTATTGACTAATAAATATTGCGCATCGAGATCATTGCAATTCTAAATCTAGATATTTTGCATTACATATACCCATTTTACGTAATTTAGCTTTGACATGATATTTTCAAACATTCCTAGATACGAAAGGCTTACCCTATTAAGCTATAGACTGCTAATGGAGGTTACACTTCTGAAGGCCAAAACACATAAGCGCGTTGTGATGCCGCACCGCTAAAATCGTCGGTTTGCATTACGAAGTTGTGGCGTCATAGACGTGTCTCTACCATGGTGAGAAACTTATTTCTTATTTGTTATTAGAAAGATATAACTCTGTTTTAAATAAATGAAGAGTACCGCGCTGCTATAATCGGCAATTAGGTAGGCTACTGTCGATTCTATCAGCGCGGCGCCACAACGCGGTTTTGTGTCGGCCCTAAAAAATAACTGATGTCTGTTTCAAATGTTGACTCTCTCTAACGTACCGGCTTCCCTTTTAGATCGTCTTGAAAAGCTAATTAACAAAGTCAAAATGAGAGAGAGCCCGATAAAAAGAGAGGCAGCAATATTTGGAAATAGTATCAGTTCTTCGTTACGAGTGTAACCTCCAGTAGTAGTCTATAGGTTTATGACTTCCTCTCACTTGACAATGTCAGTTTAAAAATTTTGCGATAACTGGCATTTTTAGCCCTCTCTGTTTTTATTCAAACATAAATAAGTGAATATGTAGAAATATATCTATACTGCTCTAATACAAGATGATGGAATAGAGATAACGTGTTTTTTTAACCAAAATCGTTAACTTCGTTTTGTACATCGAAACGTTATTGTTCTATTTGCAGTTTAACAGAGATTTTTTATCCCTATTTTTGTAATGATTCTCCTGCTGAAAATATGTGGATCCATGTTACTTTTACAACTAAATTAAAAACTAAAAGGGGTTTAGATTTTTTTTAATACTAAAAGGGTAAATACACTTTTATTTAACCATTCCAAACCTGTCCGAAATAAGGGAAACCTGTACACAACTTTGTTTAGCTCAGACTATAAGTCTTTCTGGGCCTTCCTGGTACCCGTCTAACAACGATAAAGGAGTATCTAGCAATCCAAATTACCAGTTATTTACGGCGTAATACTGCATTACTAGTTATTAACTAATAATTGGCTGAAGTTGTCATAGCTCGACACCACAAACTATGGCCGCGTTTGTCTGCAAGTAATTATAAATTAATTTATATTCTATTAATAAATTCGGTCGACCCTTAAAAAGGATATAATATAGGAAAAATTTTAACTATGAAATACCTAATTTATTGATACGAAAATTTGTATTTTTGTCTATTCCTGTTTCAGTTGAAAACGGCTTATTTGATTTTAGTGAGTTTTGGCAAATAATAAGCTTAAAGATATCGATAAATTTATTCTGATTTTTCATTTGAAATCTGTAGGAGGAATAAATAACTTTTAATGAAACAAACTATGCTCAAATATAATTAATGCATACGTTATGTACGTATTCACGCAAAGTCCCTTGCGAAGTATACAGAACGTATCGATTGCCAAACCTCACAATCATGGCAGACGTGCCTGGCTTCGTCCACATTCATTGCCCTTTTCATACAAATACGCCGGTTTCGGGAATCCTTGATACCATTTTCGGATAACATCCAAGCGATTTGATCATAGAATGTCGACCGAGATATCCATCTACATTCGCGTTGTAAATTTGCTTTGTCAAACTTTCATCTGTCATTATTTCCATATGACCGAACTAGTGGAGCATACTCTTTCTCATTTTAACATCAACATTTTTTCAAATCCACTCTTTCTCGGATATCACTGTTACGAATGCAATCAGCGAGCGTAACACCACATGTTTTCCGTAGCGTTCTCATTTCGACCGTATTTATCCTACTCTCATGCTTTGTCTGACATACATAACTTTCGCTTCCACACAACAACGTAGGGATAAGCACAAAATTATGCAAAGCGAGTCTAGTACTTGGACTCAAAAGCGTGCTTATATGTAATAAGCTAGAATATTTAGTGATTAGCTGTTTGTTTGCAACTTTTTCAGAGTATAATCGTAACGATTTTCATACAAACTTTCATCCTTCATTCCATCCTTCCATTGGGGGTAGATTTTTGAAAAAAATGTCTTTTTTGAACTAAGATTTGTAGCTATATACATATCAAAATTCCACCAAAATCAGTTCACCTGCAAAACCGTGAACAAACAACAGACAGACTTTCGCATTTATAAAATTAGTATGAATTATATTTCCTTGTAATTGTAAGTCCAGGATAAATATGAAAGCTTTCCTTGTTCCAAAAGATTAATGAGCTTACTAAAAAAGTTTAGGTTGGTAGTGCGTGTTACAGATAATTTTCGTGTATCGCGTGCGGAAAGTTGGTACTACTCCTCGTATTATAACGATCCCTGCTCTGAATTTTCCTCAGGTTGTGCAAGAAACTTTTACGTTAACAATGGTGGTTTTTGTAAATGTATTCAGTGCGAAAATGTTAATGTGAATTTAAAGTATCCTTAAGCGATACTTTTATTTTAAGAAAAGATATATCACTTACGTACATATATTCATGCTAAGTCTCTTTGCAGAGTAGGCAAAGATTATCGAGTGCCAAGTGTTGCGTTTTCTACAGGCCTGCGTTACTTCCTCCATATAATTTTTCTAAAGTATGCTTTCATAATTTACACTGTTTATTATTGGCACTTTTAAAGCAAAAACATAACCCCGTGTTAGTCCGGGCTCTTTCGCCGTTCTGCCAGGCAGCTCGTGAAAGGTCACTAACAATGGGACATCTGACTAGGCGGTAGAGTTTTACAGCGACTCGTTTAGATTGATACCACCGCCATACAATTTTCTGCAACCATAACGTCAGCAAGTGACGACGTTTTTCGGTTCGGACGATAACAGGTAAACGTAATTTTGCACAAACCCTGACATTACCTCCTTGAGTGTCTCTAGGCAGCATGTATTTTTACCACCAAGAAATCCGTCTGCTTGTTTGCCTTCCAATATTATTAATATAATTTGACAGATTGTAAATATTAATAACATTTTTAATATTAAATTGAAAGTTATTTTTCTTTTTGAAAGTCCAGTTACAATTGAATTATAGTAAGCGAAATCGGTAGGCTATTATTATTCTTATTTGGTTATTTACGTAAGAAAAGCTAAAAAAAGTATGAAAAAAACTTAACAAAAAAAATATGCCCAGAAAGATAGAAATCACTATTTTCCTTGATTAAATTTGCTCATTGTGTTAATTACTCTCAGAACAAGGTTTTCATAAAAAAGTAAGTAAGCGAAACATTACAAAATTTTACGAAAACATAAATTTTATACAACTGACAGTTGATTGACATTTCAATTCTATGTTTATAAGGGTTATTATAATAGGTACATGGTTTTCATTAACACCTTTCATCGGGCACTTGTGACGGATCTATATAATACTAAAAATACCAGGGATAGAAACGCCGCCCCTTACTGATAATATCCGGTAAGAAACTCAGCAGGCTTGTCTTTTTTTCTTAATCTATTCAAATTTAAGTAGTAATACTGCATATATTATATTTTAGTTTTTTAGGAGTAATTATTCCCAAGCACTCTTATCCAATAAATATTCAGCATTGGTATAGTAAGTATTTTACATAATTTTACCTTGATATACTTTTTAAATTTATATAATGAAAGGTCTTTCATATAATCGGGAATCATAAAAAGTAAAATAATATCGACATAATTACAAATAATACTTCATTCGTAAACATTGTTTAATTCTAAATTAATCCACAAGGATATCAGGTCAAATACTACGCTATAATTTAAATTAAACAAACCGTAGACAAACATTATAATTATTCGTTATCATAATTGTAGGGGCACGATAAATATAAAATTTGAACATACGTACTAAAAAAGTTGGTAGATAGTGCTTATAAGTTGTAATATATAATTTTATTGACTGCCTGTTGTATTTCTATCACGTGAGAAAATACATAGGATCTCAGTACCTGGAGGCTTTAGGACGGTAAGGCTTTGCTCGGTATTTTTTTTTAACAAACACTCATTGACTTGGTGTCACTTAATAACGCCATCTGCTGCAACAACTTTATTGCTCACGAAAAATAGTATTATTATCCGCCAATAGACGTCAGGAAGAGACACACGAAAAAAACTTTCAGTTTGAACACGAATGAAAATGACATTTTCTAAAAATTATTCCTAGCTAGATCGATTTATTGCCCTCGAAACCCCTACATATTAAATTTCATGAAAAACGTTGCAGCCGATTTCAAGATTCCAATTGTATAAATATAATGTACAAAAATTGCTCATTTAAAGGTATAATATTTAACAGCTATTTGAAGAACACGTTACCCATTAATATTCACTAAAAATACGCAATCAGCCCTCAGCCTAAATTGCAATTTCGAGGGTATTTTAGTGACGGTAATTTACACAGGTGTAACAGTAAGTCTGTGTATTTTTTTAATATATCCGATGTATAAGTAAATACATGAAATCAACGTAGAAAGATTGACAAGAAAAATATTTTTACGTTACAAGTAGTTTAATACGTTTTCAATCGACTTTAAAAAGAGGTTTTCCATTCAGCTGTATGTATTTGTTTGTTTGTATGTTTATTACGCGATTGCTTAGCCAACAACAAACTGATTTTAATGTTTTTTCTTGAAAAAGTAGGTCATAATTTCAAGGTGGTCCCAAATTAACTTTATCGTGATTATACTATATTCTGCATCCACTTTGGTATCTGATGATAAAAGAAGAGAAAAAATACAAAAAGAACACCGTCTATATACGTATATGTGTTTCTAATAGGAAAATGTTTATCCATGTTACAATTGCTCGCGCGTCCTCTCTGTCACAGACATTTTGACAACGACGTGACTGGAATTTCGTATCAAAGCCAGGTTATTTGATTCCGTAATGTGGTATAGTAATGAAAATAAATATTTCTGTGGAAAATAAAAAGGGTTTGTTGAAATTACAGCTTTAGGATATAGAAATACCTGCTGTCTGGATAGATATGTGATTTTATTTTTGACTGATTCCAAAAAAAGGAGAATTGGATGGAAAATATGCGAACGGATCCTCCACATCACTTACACGAAAGATGGTAATCCACCTTTTCATAACCTAGTGCTTACATATAGAATCAAAAGACGGTAACCCA
This sequence comes from Calephelis virginiensis, assembly GCA_002245475.1. NCBI lineage: Eukaryota > Metazoa > Arthropoda > Insecta > Lepidoptera > Riodinidae > Calephelis > Calephelis virginiensis. The sequence continues at coordinate 24,592 of NJDC01010004.1, forward strand.
CCTTTATGAACACCTAGAAAAATAATTACTAATTTTAAATTTAAAATTATAGAATGAAATCCCATCAAGTGTCTGTGTGTGCTCTTCTTCTTCTTTTATAAATATTGCTTCCGATCGTTTTTCACGACTACTTTGCCAATGTCAAGTTAGTTAATTCTTATACATATTGTATTTATACAGTCATTAGTCACTATGTACAAAGTCATGTCAGGTCAGGGCCTTGAGTTAAGCGGTGGTTTCGTTACTCAAGCTCATCTTGTGAGATTTGTCGGCAGCGAGGAAATAGACGATACACTTAATTTCTTCATGATTATTTCATTTGTGCACTTTCACTGAACAAAATTAATCTAATTCCCACTTAACCAATTTCACTCAATATAAATACGAAATTCAATAACAGTGAAAAAATTACGACCACCATCATTCACGATGGCGCCAAAACTCCAATGTGTGTGTTTGTGTCTGTATCTGTATGTGTGTATGTTTCTTTGACAGTAAAAATGACATGATATTTACATAGATCGTGTTTAAATTTGACGTGAAATCCAGCCCTAATAGTAGCAAATTTAATTGTAATAAGCCACGTAAAACTTCAAATTAAGACCGAGCGAAGCAGCGAGCTATAACTAGTGTATCGATAAACCTGGGGCTATTGTCAGAAACAAGGTAAAGTGCGGGCAGTCTATTGTGGTAGTCTGTGGTTTCTGACAATGCACAATACACAATTATTTTGCATCGCTTGGTTGTGCACTGTAAGAGCACGTAGTTAAAATATTTAGTGATAACATGCACGTAGGTCCTTGTAGTTGTGCTAAATTCATTTCATTAAATCTTTTAACCTATGCGGTACATCTTTACGGAATCCCGTTTGAAAATTCCTAAACAAAATGGCGCCTCATTCAAAACTCTTGCGGAAAAAATCCTGACGTGTGTGTCATATCCATGGATTTGTTGTATTAGATTTTTTTGTAATGGAATTTCGAAACAAATTTCAAATGTCTTTGGCATGCCTAACTTTGTTATGGTTTTGCAACTCATTACCATGTGCATTTCGAAGCATCTAAACATTGGCAGTTTTAGAAAGCTGTTTAAAAGTTTTTTTTATGTGTAATCAATTATTAAGTTATTTTTTGTTTCGGGAAGTAAATTTTGTGTTGTATACGGTATGTTATTCATTTCTTTCCAGCATTCTCTGCGTTTTGGGGTTTGCTGGAGGAAATCTCTTTGTTATATCTTACATATTATATAGTTATATATCACTTTTGTATACAATAAATAAGCAACAGTCATATAGGCAAGCATTGCCTAGTTAGAGATCCAGCGTCACCTATTCCTGCCGTCATTATGACAGTGTCATATTTCAATCTGGAGGGTGTTCGCTGTCACAGTACAAATAGAAACAGTAAGGAAACTACCTACAAACGTTCCCAACTGGCACACTCCAACAAATATGCGCTTCATCGAACCGTCTTAGCGATTTTAAAGTTATCTATTATAATATTTCGAATGGGTTAGAAGCAAATTGTAGTATCAAATCGGGAGAGTATATCACAACAAAATCGTATTTTACCACCAAGTCAAGCTTAGGTGCTGGTCAGAAACACTGACATAACTCGCCCGGATTGGTACCACTGCCTTATTTATTCCTGCCGCCATAACGTCAGTGCTTGCCGTTGACGTGTTCCGGGTGGGAGGATAAGGTAGCCGGTATACTATTTATCCTCGTTAAAACACTACTAAAGCAATACGTAAAATAAAATATAGGACAATACCTCGTTCAAATACTATTAAAGCAATACGAAAATAAAATAAAGAAATACAAAACCTTACTTTAAATTTCACAATGGCTCCTATTTTAAAGAAATTTTCTATAGCTCTTGCAAAATTGAATTTCCTATTTCCAAGGCAATATTTTCGTTCGCGCCATTCAATGTTGGGAGCCAGATGGATGGAATTCTTCAAATATGTATTTGAGGAATTCCATGCGGCTGGATTCTTGCTTGTGTGAGATATTAAAAGATCGCAATGGCTGTATAAAGTCTTTGAAAAGACTTAAATGAAATTAGAAATTATTGTTTGATATACGAGATACTACGTTTGTCGTTTAGTGTTAACTAGTGGTCGCCCATTGGTCGAAATTCGACCGTAATAAATTTTATCTCGTTGATAAGAACGCCATATTCATTTCTCAAGATCAATTACTTTTTTCCAAACTTTATGAATAGTTAGTGCGCCATCTGTGATCTTTTATCGTTATCATCAATATTTTTGTGTGTGTGTTTGTGTGTGTTACATGCAAGGTAGTGTGGGTAATGTTTTATTTATTGATTTAATGTACCTTATAAGTATTATTGTTGAAAAATATTAGCGTTCTGCACTTCTCCAACTCATAAACCATAAGTGTGCCAAGCTTGATACTCCTTCGTCAGCGCAATTTTCGTAAAAAGGGGTACAAAGTTTTTGCTTCACGTATTTATATTATGACATAAATGTAATAAAACAGTAATAAACTAAATCTGATTATAAAATATAAGAGTATCTTCACGTCCGTTTCCCTGAAGAGGTAGGCAGAGGCACAACCAGTGTACCCACGACTAGTCGAAGACTCAAAGTCCCACAATGTGATAGGTGGCAAGCCTATTGCCAAACGGGCACATGTTCGATCCCGGGCAACGTTATCTTTATTAAAAAATGGAAAATGCACAATTTTTTTATTTTTTTTGGTACTAGACCTAGGTTTAAAAACCCAGGACCTCATGAAATCAAGTCCAAAACCTGGACCACTAGACCGCAGAGGCGATTACATTTTTTTAAATCATTGATTGCATATTATATATTGGATATAGAACCAAAAGCGAGAGTCATTATTATTTTTGTCGGTATGTCTGTCTACTATTAACGCAAAAAACTGCCAAGACAGACTCTAATTCTTTCATTAACACGTCGTAATTTAATGGTCCTTTTTTTTGGAAATAAAATCAGGTGGGACACCTGATTTTACAAATATCCCGCCAGTAGTTTATGAGTTATGCTTACTTGAGTTTTTCGCTTATGTTGACGACGCGAATGTTTTCCTTTTTTCTTTCTTTCATCAATAATGAGGTCGTCAATACAAGTGAAAAAAATGTGCATTATTAAGAATAACTCAAAATTCACCAGTCAAATCAATCATTAATCAGTCAATCAAATATGAAAGACCCACTTACCTATCTTCTTAAAAAAGAACCAACAAAATCGGTTGGCTGCTAGCTGAGTAATCGCGTAACAAACAATAAATATACAATACGCATATAAATATTTACACACCACAATGTGTAGGTATGTTGGTATACTTAAACATCTTTGCAAAAACTTTTTAAAACAATAATTCCGCAAAAAATAATTTACTTTTTACGAATCTAAAAAATAAATATATTTTTTATCAAATTTTGTGTTGTAGCAGCTCAACAGTTCGTGTCAATTGAAAGATACCACGAAAGGTTACTGGAAACGAAGTCACGGATAAGAGCTAGTAAATAAATATAAAGTTAATTATATACCAGGGGTTTCCAATTTTTGTAACAATTTGTTTAATGTACCGTCAGACAAATTGTTACAAAATTGAAATGGAATTAATCACAGACTTTTTTATAAGATTAAACTCAACGAAGGATCACAAACCAAACCAATACTATAATTTACGCTGTTTTTTTACAGTAACTTAACAGAATTAAAAAAAATACATTTTATTTATGTGATAGGTCAGAAAAAAGCGCAGGTCTGTTCTAATGGTAAGAGACAACCGTGGCTTATATACACCATAGATGTTACAGATGCGTCGCTGTCCTGTGGCTGGGATGTTAGTCCTATTGTGCAAGTCTACCGGCTACCCAACCTTCTAGACCGGACACGAACAAGTCATTATGGTGACAGGAATAGGTAAGGTGGTGGGTGGATACCTACCCGGGTAAGTTGCATAGTTCTTTTCCACCAGTCTTGTTATCAATGACCCATGTTACGTGTGTTGGCCTCTTACGGCAGAGAGGCAGATGGTCAGAGCCAAACCATCTCTCTAAAGGTTTTTTTTTATGTATTTTTTTTATGTTATAGGAAGGCAAACAAGCAGACGGATTTCCTGATGGTAAGAAATTAACGCCGCCTAGAGACACCAAAGATGGTAATGGTGCGTTGCCAACCTGAGGTCAGTATGTTAGGCCTCGAGCAAAAGTAAGTTTACCGGCTACCTTACCCTCCGAACCGGAACACGTCCCGGGTTACCAACTTGTTGGTACTGACCTATGTTATAACGAGTGCTCAAGTCTTACACGCTTCCTGGCAGATACGGAGATAGCCTGATCTGTTCAGCAGACCCGAAACAACACAGGTTAAAAACTTCCATGTTTAATCAATTTTCAATGAGTAGGTACTTAGAATGTACTTCTAATGAATAACAAAAGAATGTAATTTTGTGGAACCCTGATGACTTTTCTAACCCCTAGGGTCCGCAAAAGCTACTTTAAGAATTATTGTAATACGCGGTCCAGGCGTTAGACTTGACTTCATTCGATCCCGGGTTCGATTCCCGGGTCGGGCAACAACAAAAAATGGAAAAAAATGAAATTTCAATTTTCTAATAATTAAGGTTGGCGAAAGGCTTACTACCTATCACATTGTGGGACTTAGTGTCTTCGGCTAGTCGTGGGTGCCCTGGTTGTACCACTGCCTACCTCTTCGTGGCGTGGATTCTTTTTTTTTAATAACAATTGCATTTGCTAATGGTAAGTAAATCTCTTGACCTTATTTTGAAGTCGAAATACAGCAATTTAGTAAAATATAAGCCAAGCTCCTACCTCATTAGTTTTAATGATAAGGTGATTTCGAATTGAAATGAAATCCCTATTGAATTAGTTCAATTTAATTTATTTCAACCTCGGAAAATAAAATTTATTTAATGTTGCTAAATAACACAATCTGTGTTTATAAAAATTGGTTGCAATTCGGCCTAGCTTCCTCCACACTAATTACCCTTTTAGCAGTTTGGTTATTACATATTTACTTACAGCTACATTTACAAGCATCGTCTACACTTTTTCTATGTTTGTTGCGTGATTGATCTAACTTGAAATTGAAGTGTAGTCTTTCTCACTTTCCCTTTTAAATTTCCCTTGTTTTTCCATTTATATGGTCCTTCCCCTAATAATAAGCAACACAACAAAAAAGGAATTAGCTTAATTTGGTCCATCCGTTCAAATGTGATGCGGTGATCACGCGAAATGGGTATTCATTCTTATATATATAGACTAGCTGCCTATTCCGGCTTCGCTTGGTTGTTAATTTTTTTTATTATAAATTGAGATGTAAGCTATCCTATCTTTCAAGTTTGATCAAACTGCACACGGTGTGCAAATTTGATTTAAATCGGTTAAGTAGTTTAGGAGTCCATCGCGGACAGACAACGTGAGACGTAATTTATATATATTAAGATATAGATGCACTTACTTAATATAGAGTAGGCTTTTTGAAGTACTAATGTGCTTAAATTTAGAAATACGTAATATTTAAAGAAGTCTAACTAAAAAGTTGAAAATCCAAATGTCTTTGACTGAATACACAAACTAGTATCTTCACGCCCATATCCCTGAAGAGGTAGGCAGAGGTACAACCAAGGCACTCACAAATAGCCGAAGACACTAAGTCCCACAATGTGATAGGTGGCAAGCCTATCGCCAACCGGGCACATTTCCAATCCCGACCAACATTTTTTTTTTAAATTAGAAAATTGGAATAATCCAATTTTCTTTATGTTGGCCGACCCAGGATTTGAACCCAGGACCTCATGCAGTCAAGTCCAACACCCGGACCGCTAGACCACATAGCGATTATGCAATACACAAACTAGAAACAACATTGCTAAAGACCATAAATCATCAGTAATAACATCATCAGTATAACCCGAGTAAAAATTCTAAGGGCCAAAATACATGAGTACGTTACAGCGCCGCGCTTTGCGTTGCGGCGTTGCGACGTCATAGACTCTACCTTGGACCGTGGCGAGAAACTTATTTGCTTATTTGTTAGTAAAAAGATATTACTTTGTTTAAAATAAATAAGTAGTGCCGCGCCGCTACAATAGGCACCGATGCTACTGCTGATTCTAGAAGCGCAGCGTCGCAACGCGGTTTTGTGGTCCGGCCCTATAACAAAAATCATTACAATACGGGCATATTATATACGGGTAAATAAGTAAAGTAATATGATAAATACTGATTAAATAAATGATAAAATACAGGACATCTTACGCGTATAGCGTACTTGCGTGTATATCGTACATACGCGGCTTATAAATGTACATTCGCTAGTTTGTGAAATGATTTTCATGCTGTAAATGATAGAAGTACCTGAAAGTATAATATATCGCAGACCTACTTGTAACTCGTTTTTGAAAACTATAAAATATGAAATTTATCAAGGAAACCACTGTATGCCCTTTACATTGTACAAATGAAAAATATATATGTTTTAAAAAGTAAAAAAGAAGTATGCCATATCCTTGAACAGGTAAGCAGAGGTACAACCACACCCACGATTAGCTGAAGTCCATATTGATTAGGTGGCATGCCTATTGCCAGCCGAGCACACCTTTAAACCCGGGAATATTATTTTTATTAATGTTTATTATAAAATTAAATCAATAAAAAAAAACTTTTTGTTGCCCTACCTGGGGATCAACCGGGATTATATCGGTCAAATAGATTAGATGGTGATTTCGGTAATATTTATTAAAAGTTATGATGCGGGCCAGTAAGCCACTTCAATGCAGATTATTCCATAATCTTGAACAAATATACAAGTTGGATGTAACATATTTTAAGATATAACAGCATTTATCATGGTGGCTTTGATGCAGAGCACTAAAAAAATGATGTGTAGCATGAACTACCAAAAAAAGCTGTTTTAGTCTGATGTTTAGTTTTGTTACAAAGAAGTTTATCGCCTCTGTGGCCTAGCGGTTCAGTTGTTGGACTTGACTGCATGAGGTCCCGGGTTCGAATCCCGGGTCGGGCAACAAAAGAAAATTGAGTTTTTCCAATTTTCTAATAAAAAAATGTTGCTCGGGATAGGATATGTGCCCGGTTGGCTATAGGTTTGCCACCTATCTCATAGTGGGACTTAGTATCTTCGGCTAGTAGTGGGTGCCCTGGTTGTGCCTCTGCCTATCTCTTCGGGGATGTGGGCGTGAAGATACTTTTTACTTACAAACAAGTTTTCATATTTATAGTAAACGTACATTTATAACAATCAGTAATTATTCATCCTAGCATGTTTTGTTTAATTAAAAGTTCGGATTTATTTCAAACTGATTTCCACGAGTTTTATGGAAAAACGAATAGTTTGTTAATGAATAACAGAAAACAGTTATTTACTTGTACTATTAATTTTTATATTTATTACTTTGATTATAGTTTATTATTATTTTTTACTTTATAGCCATCAACTTTTCAAAATTGAGTCTTTGTTTGCGTCCCGATGTTAATTGGACCACGGAGGCTGCTCCTCAGTACCTCTCTCTATCGAAGAGGGGACACGAAGAGCAGGTACAGGACTTTATGGAGAAGTGAGCTCTGCGGAGGGCTCTGCTCTCATCTTATCCGTCTCATCATGCGGTTTTAACAGGTAAGGCAGACTGATGCCACTGAGACCTCAAAGTGGCGCACACCGTGTCTCCGTGCACAATTTCTGACATTTTTCAACTACCAATTGAGTGACGTTGCATCGCAAGGATCGCGAGATCCAGCGCCGCTGGGGCAGTGGATGTGTACGAAAGCATTCCCGCAGCCCCGGTTCTTGACGAAGGTGAGGACATTGTGTGGCTTTTGTCGGTAAGAGTCCGACATAACACGTCACTTTGCCGATATTGGCGGGTATCCATGAGGATTCCCACACTTATGAAAAAAGTTATTCCCAATTATAATTTTATTATCGTAGTTCTTACAATTTTATTTCCATAAAGTTTTGACGAGTGTCATAATTGCACTTACATTGGGGTGCGAGTTTGAGCAAAATGTCCTAGAAATCTACCATCTAGTTTTAAAGCGAGAGGACAGCGAACAATCACTAGGCTCCCCTGATAGTAAAAGAACTGTGGCTTTCAGACATATTGCAGGTGAGTCGCTGTACTTTCACCGGGATTGCAGGCATTTTTGGAAAATGAGAAGTGTTTTACGGAACGGATAAGGCGGTGGATTCCTACCCGGGCAAAATGCTGTACTGTACGCTACCACCAGAGGACTTGTTTAACCTGTGATCGTCCCTAACGTGCTGCCTGTTAAAGAGACAGAAGGTTTATTAAGGTTTAAGGTTATTTTAAGATATTTTAAAAAAATAATCGGTCATGGCGTGGTCTAACGGTCTGGCGTCGGACTTGGCTTCTTAAGGTCCCGTGTTTGATCCCTGGGTCGGGCAACAGATAAATTGTAATAAAAATATCGTTGCCCGGGATATGACAAATGCCCGGTTGGCGATAGGCTTGCTACCTATCACAGTGTGAGACTTATTGTCTCCGGCTAGTCGTGGGTGCGCTGGATGTGCCCCAGCCACCTTTAGGAATATGGGCGTGAGCACACTTACTTTTAATTGTATTAATGACAAGTTAATTAGGGGGAAGAAGTAGCACAAAAAAAGACGGGTTGCACTCTGGGAGTGCCGTCAGAAGTGAAAACTTGAATATTAAAGTTGTGCATTTTTGAAATTTTGGAATGGTTAGGGAATAATTTTGCACGAATTGCTTTAATTAGCAGTATAAAAGTACTATAATTTATGCACAAATATTATTTTCATTAACCTGCGTTTGGCTTGACAAAAACGCGCTACAGTAAGACTACGTGACGGCTAGGAGCATCAACACATTTTCTGTATAACGAACATTGCTCGTCTACACATAAAGCTTATTTTCAAGATGAAACAAAGAAAGCAATGTCTGTTGATATTATACGTAACGGTTATCATGTTGTCTTGCGAGAATGTAATGGTAGGTATATCGCGGCATATTATCCATTGCGAATCCTATACTCTTCGGGAATATCTAAGCTATACAATAACAGCAATGAGCTACGTTTTATTTCAAATCTCGCGCCGTCTTCTTCGCGCATGCGCCCTACGCCGTCTTGCGATTTGACGATTTGACGCGAGTTTAGAAGTTTTTACCTATTCCAAAAAAAGTGCGCAACGCCGCTAAAGAAGTTTTCACTTCAAAAATATTAAGATTCTTGCTATTTGTCTGCTGTGTTTAATAGAGGTATACACTTTTCTGGGAAAGAAAGATTCCAATTAACATAATATTATGTAAGCCAAAGTCAACAAAGCAGACGCAGAATATCTTTGGCTGAATTAAAATAGCATTTTCAAACTTATATTTCCTTTGGTGCGATTGGATAAAAATGTGAGAGTGAATTTTTACGATGCGCGCTCACCGACAGATAAAAGCAACATTCTGAAGTTCATTGCTAAACAGATAAAAGCAATAGCCCGAAATTAGTTTATATAAGTTTTGCAAAAAGTGCTACTAACATCGTTTTTTTATGATAATGGAAGGCAAACAAGCAGACGGATTACCTGATGGTAAGAAATTCACGCCGCCTAGAGACACCAAAGGTGGTAATGGCGCGTTGCCAGCGTGAAGCCGGAGTGTTAGGCCTCGAGTAAAAGTAAACTTCCCGGCTACGTTGCCCTCCGAATCGGAACACGTCAACGGCAAGCGTTGGACGTTATGACGGCAGGAATAGGTAAGGCGGTGGTACCAATCCGGGAGAGTCGCTGCGAAACTCTACTACCTGGTAGGATGTCACGATGTTAGTAACAGTAAGCCTATGCTCACATTTTACGAGCTACCTGGCAGGAAGACAGATATTCCTGGACAAGTAACATAAATTTAAACTAACCCAAAAGTAAGCAAATTATATGTTTGTGTTATGGATGTTAGTCAACGATATTAATACATAGAAATACTTAAATAGATACTAGAATAAATTTAATAAACACCCAGACCCGGAAATACAGACATCTAAATGTTCATCACACAAATGCTTGCCCCCGTCGGGAACCCGAACCCGAACTTTGCGGTTGATCGGTCGGGAAAACATTATTAGTTAATTTTGGATTGTTAAGCTAAAGAAGCATAATTCATATGAAGTACATAAGTGCACACACTCTTACTTGTTTCGGGGACAGTGCCATAAACTATTGTCTTATGTAACAATAATGAAGCTGGAATGATGTCACATACTAAACTGATTTATCCCCACAAATACGCACTGATACTTCTTAGTTATTTATATACTTTAATAATACTTTCGTCGCCTACGCTGAATGACAAGATAGTTTAGCGAGTATTTATCAACGAATAATGTATTTGAATAGAAATGCATTAACCATCTCTTTTAGTTAGTATTTTTACGTCCACATCCCCGAAGAGGCAGTAGGCAGAAGCACAATTTAGGGCTAGCCAAAAACAATCAAATCCCACAATGTTAAAGGCTGCAAGTATATCGCCACCCGGGTACAAACTCAATCCCTGGAAACGTTGTTTTATTAGGTATACACATTTTAGAAACCGGGACCCCAAGAAGTCAAGTACGACACCGGACCGCTGGACGACAGAAGCGATGACCTCTATCACTTTTGTTAGAGTTTTATATAAAGTTAATTCTATATTTACAAATCTACTAAGAGCTGCAAAAATAAACCAATCCCAGAAAAGCTTGCTTCAAATCATCAATCAGTACTTACGCTTAAAACGTCAATAGGCGCACCATGAAATTCTACCAAAGTCACTATGAAATATACAAGCAAAAGTAAAAAAGATCCTGAGTTTCTATGTACAAGCGGATAATAATTAGACAATGTATAAAGTTTCTTCGACTTTTACGGATAAACCGCTAATTTTGATAAACTTTAGCGCGACCACAGTTCAATCGCTAACAACAAGGCTTAGTTGGTTTCTACGGAAAAATCAAAAAACCTTAATCTGAAGGCTAAGTCACCAGCAGAAACCTGATTGTTTTTCATATTTTTCTATTACACATTTATAATGTTTACTTTGTAGTGACAGTAAACGTACACACTTTCAACATGTTCTCTTAGGCTAATTACGTCATGAAACGATTAGAAGCCATATTTCTAAAATAAAAAGAAGAAAAACATGTTCTCTGGCAGGTAGGAAGTAGTTTCATCAAAAACAATTGGGAACCGCGGTTTTTGTCATGATAGAAAGAAAAATAAGCTGACATAATTTCTTATCATAAGAATGCTAATTCTTTATTACAAGAGCAAAGTAACTAAATACTCAATCAAGTAATAATAGTAGCGGACAATGATGATAATCTGGTTTGGAAAAGTAATGCAGAGTGTTAGTCCAGGCGAGCTGATGAAGGATAAAATTTATTTTTGTTTACCTAACTTATGTAACGGCAATAAACGTAATTAAAATGAAGCAGTGCAGATAGCAAAACGAAATCCTTAAACCTTATTTCACAAACATCACTTACTGTATTTTTTTATCTTTGAAAGAAATATTGTGGACTTAGTCACCACATCTTTCCCTCGTATATAAGATTTTATTTGATATAAGTAGGTGTTTATTAATGTAGCGAAAATAGATATTTCTTTAACACTTAATATTCTTGTCTAGAAATAGTTACATAGACTTCGCTTATTTATT
>NJDC01010009.1:0-16604 GCA_002245475.1 Calephelis virginiensis
AAAAAAGTATAAAAAAGTATCTTCACGCCCATATCCCCGAAGAGGTAGGCAGAGGTGCAACCAAGGTACCCACGACTAGCCGAAGACACTAAGTCCCACAATGTGATAGGTGGCAAGCCTATCGCCAACCGGGCACATTTCCAATCCCGACCAACATTTTTTTTTAGATTAGAAAATCAGAAAAATCCAATTTTCTTTTTGTTGGCCGACCCGGGATTCGAACCCGGGACCTCATGCAGTCAAGTCCAACACCCGGACCGCTAGACCACAGAGGCGACCAACTTATTTGATCATTAATAAAATCTGGTAAGAAGAATTAGTGTCTAGGTTCATTCTGATAAGAAACTTCGCTAATATTATTTTACATATTAAGAATAAATTTAAATTATTCAAAAATAATGTTCAAACATTATTAAGGTTCTATCGTAAATTACTTTTTTGATGAAAACGCCATTTTCATTTAACAAGACCAAAAACTACTTTGTTTCCAAACATTATGAACATAAGATTTTAAACTTAAATCGTCGCGAATTAATAATAATAATAATAATAAGAGATCGTGAGTATCCCGTATAAATAATTAAAAATGTTATTATGACCATAGTTTGTGCGCCACCTGTGATCTTTTATCGTTATTAATATATTTGTGTGTTATTTCATTTTTTGATTTTATACTCTTTATAACCATTATTATAGAAAAATCTTAGCGTTGTGCACTTCTCAAATCTTAATTGTGTCAAATTTCACACTCCTCCGTTTATGTAAATTTAAATCATAGATTATATCTAGACCACGTGATTTATTACAATTAATCAGAGATTATAACTTGACTTAAAATAGTTGGTATTATATTAACACATCGTTGATACCAGATTACTGCCAATTTATAAATAATAATAAATAAATATCCCAGGACAAAGCACACAAATTGAATCTAACCCCAAAGTAAGCAAATCGTATGCTTGTGTTATGGGTGTTAGTCAACGATACTAGTACATAGAAATACTTAAATAGATACCAGAATCAATTTAATAAACACCCAGACCCGGAATTCCAGACATCTAAATGTTTATCACATAAATGAGTGCCCCCGTCGGGAATCGAACCAGAGCCTCGCGGTTGGTCGATGTAGTTAGACGAGTACGCTAGCCACTCGACCAACGAGGCGGTCAACGATTGACGATATTCTAAACTTTATAGTCGGCAATAACTTTTAGTTTATATAAAATATCTGTTCTGGTAATCCAACAAGAGTTTATAATGATGAAGTTATATTAAAATGGGCTGTGCCATGTGAGCTATAATTATACACCTCATATTAATGTTTAAAATTATTGATAAAATTGCACGGGCATAAAATAATTAATCGGATGTATTACTTTCATATCTGATGCAAATTTGTACAACTGACAATGAGCCCATTTGTATATTACAACCAATATACAAAACAGTCACAATCGTAGCTAAATACATTTTAAACCTAACCCCACTGTAATAAGGTATAAATTATCCACGGAACAGTTTAACACTTCAATGACGTGGTATAATTATTCATATTAAAATGCAAATGTATTTGAGATGGATGGACAGACGTAGTTAGAACAATAAAGGGCGTGGGTAGGATTAACTCATTATAGTTAACATCGCCTGGACTAACACCTTGACCGACATACATTTTGATTATACCACTAACAACTTTTTACAAAGGCAAACAGGGAATCGAGTATATATCGTTTATAGAGATGAAAAATGGTTATGATGTTGCCAACCTAAGAGCCGAGTGTTTAGCCTCATGAGCGAATTTGCAGATATCCTACTTTATAAACCGAAATATTTTTAAGGTAGTTGTAAGGGCAACAGGAATATGTAAGTGAACCCAATCTGAGTGAGTCGTTATATACTTTTAGAGCGTAAACTAAATTTATATAAAAGTCGTTGTAGGCAGTTGAGACTCAACGGACTTAATTTTTTTAAAAACTTCTATTAAGGGGGATAATTAAAGTCTTTTGTAGAGAGGCAAATTAGCCTCGAAAAAACTTTATAAATGATATTCAGATGGACTGGACTAGTTGAAAAAATCCAGTAATCAAATTTTTTCACTGCCAGGCAATTGGCGGAGAGATTTGTAGAGTTTATGTTCATGCATCTCATGAACATAAACTCCACAAATGTCGTCTGCTAGTTTGCTTTGCATAAAAAAGCAAAATCATCTAGCATAGAAAATGATCTAGCACTCATATCAGCTCATGACACGATTACAGGTTGTCGTCACATTTGAGCGGCATGCGATATTCCGACGGGACATCCTGATAACACGTCCGCGTCCATGGTACACTGAGGGACATTCACATACAAATGCAAGTATATTTTTTTAATATTGGAAGGCAAACAAGCAGACGAATTTCCTGATGGTAAGAAATTCACTCCATCTAGAAACACCAAAGGTGGTAATTGTGCGTTACCAACCTGGGGCCGGTAAGATGGGCCTCGAGCAAAATTAAGTTTACCGGCTACATGTTTAACTGGAACACGTCAATGGCAAACACTTACCTGAGGCCGGGATGTTAGGCCTCGAGCAAAAATAAGTTTACCGGCTACCTTACCCTCCAACCCGGAACACGTCATGACGTTATGGCGGCAGGAATAGGTAAGGCGGTGGTACCAATCCAGGTGAGACGCTGTGAAACTCTACCACCTAGTCAGATGTCACGGTGTCAGTGACGGTAAACCTATGCTCTCCTTTTACGAGCTGCCTGGCAAGAAGGCAGATGGTCTATTCTGCAAAGGAGCCCGAACCAACATGGGGAAATGTTTTGGTCCCTAAAAATAGTGTGTTTTCAAACAGACTTGATTTATTAACGCTTGCAACTACTTGACCCCTCACCACAAACATATTAGACAACAACCTAAACAATACACTACATATTAGTAACCTTTTCAAATTATAGGTATTTATTTCTTAAACTTTTTCAACAAAATCAAACATTTACTCCGTTTTTCATAATTCGAAACGTATACTTAGTTTGTAAGATATTTTTAAATCTATGTTTGTAGTCTTTTTAACCAACTTTAGAAGAGGAGAAGGTTATACGTTAGACTCGAACTGAACTGAAAATATATGAACATATCAATTTCGCCGTCATTCTGAACCGATTTTTTTGTGTTTGAAAGCGCGCACTTGTGAGGCACCAAACCTAAAAGCAATCCCTATGAAATTAGAAAACTACTATTTTTTTGTATGACGATGACTTACTTTTTATTTTTTTTTGCAGTTTTCCTGCACTACAATTATTTTGATCTGCAGTGTACAAATATAATGGTGCGACCATCGACGCGCGGTCCGCTGCCAATTACCCTATTAGCAGCAATTGTTGTGCGACGCTGCCCGTCGTCCTGCCTATCAATTTCGCTGCTCCTTGTTTGTGTTGCTATTACATTTCTACCATTTAATGCTTACTGTTCAGGTGTAACTAACAAACGGGTGATTGGTGGATGAAGACCGCCTAGTTGGTCAATTGGATAGCGTACATGCCTAACTCCACCGACCAATCGCGAGGCTCCGGTTGGATTCCCGACGGAGCTAGGCATTTGTGTGATGAACATTTACAGTCTGTATTTCCGGGTCTGTGTATTTATCAAATTTATTCTGGTATATATTTAAGTATTCCATATACATTAGTATCGCCGATTAACACCCATAACACAAATATGTAATTTGCTTACTTTCTTTAGTGTTAGGCACTAGTGTTAGCATTTACCATTACTTAAGTTGATTTTTAGTTGATTTTTGCATCAAGTTACCCGATTTAATAAAATCTGGATTAAATTATTCAAAATTAGTCATAAGTTGTCAAAAAAGTCACGGCTTGATCTTGATTGAAGCGGTGGCCTCATTACTCGAGCTCATTTAATGAGATTTGACAGTAACGAGGAAATACACCATACACTAATTTCTTCATGATTATTTTAGTTGTGCACTTTCAACGAACAAAATTGTACAAAATGTACCTAAATACGAAAATCTATATTTATGAAAAAATTACAACCATCTTTCCTCTAAATTGCGCCAAAACATAAAATTTGCTTACTTTGGAGTTGAAAACAATTTGTGTAACTTATCCGAGTGATATTTATTTATTTACCTGTAATCTAGAAGCAATGAGGAGACAGTTTGAGGAACAAAGTTAGTTATTTCTATGAATAAACTTCTAAGTAAAATGATCTACACACATATATATATATATAGCGGTCCGGGTGTTGGACTTGACTACATGAGGTCCCGGGTTCGAATCCCGGGTGTCGGGATTGGAAATGTGCCCGGTTGGCGATAGGCTTGCCACCTATCACATTGTGGGACTTAGTATCTTCGGCTAGTCGTGGGTGCCCTGATTGTCCCTCTGCCTACCTCTTCGGGGATATGGGCGTGAAGATACTTATTTATATATATATATATAAATTTCATCTCCAGCGATTAGTGAGACTCTATTTACAATCATTACAAGGGTATCAATTATTACAAGAATACAATTTCCCCGTCACAATTATATTATTGTTAGCACTGTTTTATTTTGAGCATTTTTTGGTTTTACAAAATTAGGCCACTGGTTCTTCTCTGTGGTGAGGTCCCGTGATGGACTTAACTTCATGAGGTTCGATCTTCGGGTCCGGCAACAAAACAATTGTTCAATTTTCTTATAAAAGCAACGTTGGCCGCGTTTGGATATGTGCTTGTTGGCAATAGGCTTGCCACCTATCACTTTGTAGAACTTAGTATCTTCGGCTAGTGTTAGGCCTGTTGGGTCTCTGCCTACTTCTTCAGGGATGCGGGTGTGGACATAGCTTTTTTGACTCTTAGACAAACGGTTTCGCTGTAACAACATCTTCAGAACTAAGCTTCAAAAGCTAGTTTTGAATATTTAAATCAAGTTTAGCTTTCTTTAAATAAAAAAAAAGGACGGGTTCCACTCCGGAAGTGTCGGCAGAAGTGAAAACTTGAATATTAACTATATACATTTTTGATATTTTGGAATGTTTAGGGAATAATTTTGCACGAACTGCTTTAATTATCAGTATGAAAGTACTATCATTTATGTGGTAGAATACGATATTTATTTATTGCTCTATCGTACACAAACATGACAACACGAACATTCGCGCAAGCGCCCTGCGCCGTCTTACGAATTTTCTATCAGGTCACGAGTTTAGAAGTTTTTACCCATTCCAAAAAAAGTACGCAACGCCGCTAAATAAGTTTTCACTTCAATTATGGTGTAAACTAACATTAAATTTGATTAATATTGTACTTATGAATATAGATGAAACTGCATTAATGTAAGTAAGGTACGTGCACACTGGGCGTCCAAGTAGCTTAGCATCTCCGCTCACATTTATATTGTTTTCCGACTACCCCTTGAGACATATATCAATGCTCAATACCTTAATAAATATTACCTATAGTACTTCATTTGATTTATACTTAGAATATGAGGGCATCCTCGTAGGAAACGAAGTTTTGGCACTGGCTTATTTGACCTAAAACAATGGTTTTCTACACTTAATGTTTTTGTTTATGTAACACGAGTAAAAAGGCGAACAAACACACGACTCTCCTTATGAGAACAGAAAACTACTCTTTATTACTAATAGTGTTATTGATAATTAGGAACTGCCAAAATGTGGAAATGTTTTTTGTTTGTTTGAGATATTTATAACATAATCAAAACATTGCCTTTTATATTGAGAATTGCATGAGATTTCACATATTCGCATTCGCACTCATACATAATTTGTAATAATAATATAAATGTGATACTGTCACTGTCTGTTTACTACGATTTTATGACTTAAAAGAATTTGATGAAATTGTATATCCATTCATGATCCGAGTTGAAACAAAGACTATTTTGATATAATAAAGCGTTACTTTGCGTAAATCCATACTTAAATACAAATAAAATTATTCAATTTGCAATTTCCTGACAAAAAAGATGTACATAATATTGTGTGACAAAACAGGCAAAATAGTGCGCTATGAATGTGATGTACTCCACGAAGGTCGAGCAGATACTGTGATGTATGCTCGACCTTCTTGGAGTGCAGTCGAATTCTCCTGATTATGCTTCGGTTACGAAGCGAAACATAAGTTGAGTTTTTAGTAATGTGTGTATTGTTGGTGTTAATAAAACAGTTTAGTGGTGTCTGTTGTGTGGAGGTGGATATATTTGGGGGTTTTGGCTTTCGGTAAGTCCAATTCATTCATAGCGCACTATTTTGTCTGTTTTGTCATGCAATAATAAGTACACATTTTTTGGCGGGAAATTGCAAATTTAATACCTTTATTTGGATTTAAAGACTATTTTTTCTTAATAACATATCCCAAAAACCATACGGAGGGATCAAGTTTTGATAAACAGTTATTTTAATGTTTTCAAATATGTTTTAGATTTGGTAACTTTGGAGTTTGATGTTAAATCGAATGACGTCATGTTGAGTTTCTGTCATAAGTATATAAGGAATCAATGAATGAAAACACTCTATTATGCCCCAAAATTGATGCATCCCAACCACAAAAGTGATGGCGTTAGAGAAAAAGGGGAGATCTTCCCAGCCAGGCAATGATGAGCTGTAATTATACATTAGGTACAATAACATTATATTTCTTATCATTTCCCTGAACAGTTGGTCAATATAGAATTCATTACCGAAGTGTAGTGTACCGATAAATCCTTGATAATCACCCTGACCGGCTATCTGTCTATATTAACATTCAATCAGATTAGTTTTAGCCTCAATATTTAATCCTTTTTTTATTAAATTACGTAGAATCTTCCTGTTTTTACTGAATAGAATAATAATTTACCTAACATTAAAGATTTACGAAACAGACATGTAATGGGAATGTGGATAGATTTAGGTACGCAGAAAGGCCTAAGTTGTCATTCCACGATCAAATCGCTTGGGTTTTATCCGAGGGTGGTGTCAAGAGTCTCCGAGACTGTCGAGCTAATATGAAAAACGTTATAGATATGGAGGAAGCTAGCCAGGCGTGTAAGGATGTTGGCGTATCGATATGTATGTATATTGTTTCCATAGGAAGGTCAGCATGGCTATTATGTAAACATTAACAATCAGAGATCAAAATGCGAGCGATTGCTAGTTTTTGCCATCGCTTGGCTATCGCAACCTAATCGCCTCTGTGGTCTAACGGTCCAGTTGTTGGACTTGACTGCATGAGGTCCCGGGTTCGAATCCCAGGTCGGTCAACAAAACGAAAATTGGGTTTTTCCAAATTTTCTAATAAAAAAATGTTGCTCGGGATAGGATATGTGCCTGGTTTGCGATGGGCTTGCCACCTATCACATTGTGGGACTTAGTATCTTCGGCTAATCGTGGGTGCCCTGGTTGTGCCTCTGCCTACCTCTTCGGGGATATGGGCGTGAAGATATTTTTTTTTTACTTTTTTTATAATGAAGTTTTGACGCTAGCGAGATAAAGATGGTCGCAATTTTTTTTGTAATTATTGAATTTTGTGTACGTATTGATCAAAATAGTCATTTTCGTGGCGTTTTGTAGTTTTGTTCAGTTTAAGCGCACTAGTGAAGTATTCATGTAGAAATTAGTGTATTGTGCATTTCCACGCTAACCCCAAATCTCACTAGCCAAGCTTAGTTATGGGGTGGCCTACACTCAACCCACTCGCTTTACCCAAGTCCCTGATACGACTTTCTATGACAACTTATGAATATAAAAATAAGTATCTTCACGCCTGTATTACCGAAGAGCTAGGCGCTAGATAGGCACCCACGACTAGCCGAAGACACAAGTCTCACAATGTGATATGTGGCAAGCCTATCGCCAACCGGGCACTAATTCAATCCAGAGCATCGTTATTATTTTAATAGAAAACTGAAAAAATAATGCATTTTCTATTTTGTTGCCCGACCTGCCAATCGAACCCGGGACCTCATGCAGTCAAGTCCAACACCTGGACCGCTAGATCACATAGGCGATGATGAATATTTTTTAACAATTTAAGTCTGATTATGGTAAATTGAGTTACTTAATGTAAACTTAAACTTGACTAATAGCAGATACTAGCGCCCATGCCAAGAAGCAAAAAAAAATATCATTGATTTATGAAAAGTAACGACTGTTTGCTTAATCGTGAAATTTTGCTTGCTTTCCCATGTCTTTGTAATCTTATGTTTTACTAATTAAGTACGATAAAGCTGCGAAAAAACCAACCACTTTTATTGCCACGTCATCTAGAAAAATATCTATATTGATGCCAGAACTTTGGACTCCTTTTTACGAAAATTACGCGGTCGCAGGAGCATACACTTTGGCACACTTATAGTTTATGTGTAGGAGAAGTGCAGAACGCTAATATTTTTCAATAATAATGCTTATAAAGTACATTAAATCAATAAATATTACATTACCCACACTACCATGCATTTAACACACACAAACAAATATATTGATGATAACGATAAAAGATCACAGATGGCGCACTAACTATTCAGGAACCAAAGTAGTTAGTCTTGAGAAATGAAGATGGCGTTCTTATCAACAAGATATTAAAATTTATTATAGTCGAATTTCGACCAACGGGCGAAGAGTGAATTCTGTGTATCGAACATATCTGAAAAAATTAGGAACAGGTGACTTTACATGTCTATTAAGAATTTTCGTCTGTGTGTATCTCGACCACCACTCACAAATCTACTGAACAGATGGTATTCACGCCCATATCCCCGAAGAACTAGGCAGAGGCACAACCAGGGCAACCACAACTAGCCGAAGTCACTAAGACCACAATGTAATAGGTGGCAAGCCTATCGCCAACCGGACACATATCCAATCATGATCATCGTTATTTTTATTAAAAAACTAAAAAAAAACACATTTTCCTTATATTCGTTGCCCGACCCGGGATCGAACCCTGGACATCAAGAAGTCAAGTCAGACCCCGGATCATTACATCACAGAGGTCATCAGAATTGTAAAGACTTACTGAACACATCTTAACGAAATTTGCAATAAAGGTATTATGTTCCGAAGTAGGGTATTTATTATTATTAACTCGGTCTAATAATGGATTTCTCGTGGGAGGGGGGTAAAACCTTTGAGTATTAAACCAACGCAAAGGTCAAAATGTAAGTGGGGCTATAATTCAATAACGCGTAGTCGTGCTTTTTTATTATTATTTAATACTTTATTGCACACAAAAAGCAAAAATTTACAAAATACAGAAGTAAAAATGCACAAAAGGCGAGCTTATCTTTAACTTTCTTGTTATAAATTAAGTGCATTACAGATTTTCCAGTACTTTTTTGAAGTCTTAGTTTTGTATTTTAGAAATTACAGACATAACAACACCCAGTATAATTAACTTTAAATCCAGAACATGGAGAATTATTTGAACGTGTCATCTTAAGTTGGTGTTTGGATTTTGTAACAATTTCAACTATAATAACAGTATTAATGCGAAAGTTTGTCTATTACAATTTTTGTCGATTAGTAATTTATATCAGGTTTACGTTTACTCCAAAACTTATATTCAAATTTCGATCAAATGTATATAGAACCACCATAATGTCGTCGATACAAGAATCTTTATACGTAGTAAAAGCTATTTTGAATTTGAATTTGATAAAACCCCATCATACTATAGTGTATATTATTATCTTAAGAACATATACTATAGTAGCTAAACATTGTTGTAATAAGCAAATTAAACAAGTTGCAGAACTTGTATAATTTAATATACAGTAGTTTGTTACACACCAGCGAGAGTATATTAATTTGTACGAAACAAGGCAAAGCTTGCCTTATACGACAATGCGTAGAACTTACTGGCTCTAATGAAAATGTACGACGCTTTGATATTCAGATATGGTTCTACACTACCACCAATTGTCCTGTACTATTCAGTTCTAATGTGGACTTCATTTTTCCTTGTTTTTGTTTCAAGTGCCATAAATAATGGTTATGATACGAAGAGTTCAAGTTTTTGCACCCGTGCAAAAAAACCAGTAATATTATTCTTATATAGATTACTAGCGGACCACCCCGGCTTCGCACGGTTATGATATATACATATAAAACTTCCTCTTCAATCAGTTGATCTATTAAAAAACCGCATCAAAATCCGTTGCGTAGTTTAAAAGATTTAAGCATACATAGGGACAGAGGAAGCACCTTGGTTTTATACTATGTAGTGATTAAACTGGCGAACGATGAAGTCGTCACATCTCTGTGCCACATATTTTCTTCGAAACTCCTTTCAAGAGAAATTGACTGTCACATTTCCCCTGTTACGTTCATTGACCTCTCGCTACTCCCTCAAAAAACCACTGTATGTTATCGCCAAATTTCATACTGCGTTCTTCGAGATTTGTGTTTCGCCGGACGTTACATCTTCAAGCCAGCTTGAAGGTCTCGCAAGGTGCAAGTACTTATCGCAAGGTACAAGCACTTATCGCGACATGTGATATATTCTATTACATACTTCTTTTATATTACATTCTACGAAAAACGATGTCATGAAGAGTTTTCAATTCTAACATGTGTAGTGTGTACATTAATTACAAAGGCTCATTTTTTAAGAGAATTAAGACGAGTACACGGCTCTCCTGATGGTAAGTGACAACAGTGGTGTATAGACACTGTAGATATTATAGCTGCATCACTGCCCTGTGGCCAGGATGATACGCCTATTATGCAAGTCCCTACCCTTCGGGCAGGAACATGACAGAGTCATTATGCCGGCAGGGAATAGATAAGGCTGCACCCCTAGCCGGTTAAGTTGCTGCACAGCACTCTACTACCACTGCTCTTGTTAGTAACGACTTATTTACCCTGTGCTCGCCTCTTACGTTAAGTCTGGCTGAAAGGAATTATGCCAGCAGGGAATAGGTAAGGCTGCACCCGTACCCGGTTAAGTTGCTGCATAGCACTCTACACCACTGCTCTTATTAGTAACGACTTATTTACCCTGTGCTCGCCTCTTATGTTAAGTCTGGCTGAAAGGAATTATGCCGGCAGGGAATAGGTAAGGCTGCACCCCGACCCGGTTAAGTTGCTACACAGCACTCTACTACAACTGCTCTTGTTAGTAACGACTTATTTACCCTGTGCTCACCTCTTACGTTAAGTCTGGTTGAAAGGAATTATGCCGGCAGGGAATAGGTAAGGCTGCACCCCGACCCGGTTAAGTTGCTGCACAGCACTCTACTACAAGTGCTCTTGTTAGTAACGACTTATTTACCCTGTGCTCACCTCTTACGTTAAGTCTGGCTGAAAGGAGGCAGGTTGTCTATTCTACTCAATAGACCCGAAACAACACCCGATAGTAAAAAGTTAATCTACATTATCCCTACTGATGTTATCATTTGTAAATTTATGTAATTTGAAATTGTGTATGATTGTATGTATGTCTTGTTACCAGTTAAAGCAGTAACAAATAGGATTAAATAAAAACCCATCCATACAAAATAAGATTTAATAATTCGAACATTGAAATTGACACACCTATATATACTATATAAGTACGGCATGTATCACAAATATATTATATTATATGCTTTCTTGACGGTTTGATTATTTTGTTTGGTACGTTCAGACATGTTTATAACAGCAGGCATAGTTTTGTTGGATTGTACAGCGCTGTCGTAATATAGCATATAATAAACGATCAAGAACTATTTTAAAGTCTAAAACCTATATTCCGAGAATGGATTCAAAACTGAAAGGACTATAAAATGGTCTATAACTTACTCAGAATCAAACTCAGCTATTGTGCATATCGACTGGTATTTCCGTAGTTCGATTGAGACGCTTACAAGTACTGACAGTAAAATTGGAAGGCGACATGCAAGTAGCTGTGGTGAAATTTGTTCCGTTACTCATGGTAAAGCTTGTTTTCCACGGTCCAAATTAAATCGTACACACGTACCTGGACGCACCGTGCGGAAGATAGGATGCATTTAATCTCTTAGCAGCAACATATTCCTAGCCTCAGCTTCGATGTGAAAGGTGGTAGCAGTTGACATACTTACGCCATATGCTAAAGATTTCAGTCTTAAGTTGGCAACGCACTTTCAACATATTTTTTTTATTATTATTATTTATAATTATAATTAAAAATAAATTAACACACATTATTTTAACATCAACAATTGTGACAATATAAACATAAAATATTTTGACAAAGTACCTGGCAGCGCATAAGATGCGAGTATAAGTCTAAAAATAAGTCGTCTCCAACTACACCACTAGTGATGAGTACAGTGTTGCAAGTTGCAACTTGTTCGGCCTCGTAGCCACGGCCACATATTCCTGCCTCCATAATTTCATGTTCCGGACCGAACAGTATGGTAGTCGATAGCCTTGAACAATATGGCTAGCAGCTCGGCTAAAAGACAGCAATGCACCTACCTATTTACGCTGAGCATTAAATAAAATTTAAAGCACAACAAAGGTCAGGACTGGACCAAGCCGCCATAAATGGTTGTGTTCAACCTGATGAGTTTTGGCTAAGGACAACTCAAATTATGAATTCGCTCATGATCCAATATTTTGTACAGAGTAAGTTCTACGTGGGCGAAGTTGTTGGTAATACAGTGGTAATAACATATTCATACATGGTCCTATCGACCTTATTAAACATAAAAATGTTAACTACCCAGTAAAACCACTTAAATTAAAACTATACTTTACTAAACTTACAGTCACATTTAAATTTAAACAATTAATGCACGTTAAATAACTGCTTAAAAGAGGTCCGATCACTTCGAAATTGTGTCCGAGAATGCCAGTCCCTTCCTTGTCATTGGCTGCATACAGCGACGTTTCTCATTGGTTGAGTTCGTTAGGCGCCAACAGACCAAATAAAACGTAGTGTTGCCAACAAAAATATGACGTCACAAGTCTGTTGTTACTTTAGTTAGTTAGTTGGCGTAGTTTAAAGGTTGTCGGCTTGCTCATTGTACCAATGGTGGATCCGCGATGAACAAAGGTGGTAGAATAGCTTTGAATCGATACCTACCCTATAACCTATGGGTGAATAACGTAAACTTAAATAACAGTAAAACGAGTCAAAACGCGTAATAATATACTTAATTGTATTAGTATCTTGATGATTTGCTTCTTTTGTAATGACAGTGGTCACAAAAGATGAGACTCTTTGTCGATATACGAAGTTGGTAAACTTGTACAAGTATTTCTTACTATTAGATTTCTTTGTTTCTTTTTAATTATACAAAAAGTGCTAAATTGACAGGCCATAACATTATTAGTTTGATTTTAACAAAAAAAAAATATTGAAAACATGTGTTAAACATTAACACAGTTGGCAAAAACTTTAAGAATACCTGTTATCACAATATGTATGTGCAACATGTGCACAATATGTGCTTACTTTAAAATAATCAGAGCTGAAATTAAGTAGCTGCAATTGTACTACCACAATACCTATTCTGTCACCAAGGCGTAAAAAATAATCATTGACGTATTTCGCATCGTTGTTATCCATAACATAACCAGTAGATTTGCACTTGAACTTAATACGTGTTAGTTTTTTCTGTGTCTATAGGTGACAATTAACTCTTGCTGTTAGAAGAGTCTTTTTCCCGTATTGATCCGGGCTCCTGTGCTGAATAGTTCATCTGCCTTTCTGCCATGCAGCTCGTGAAAGGCAAGCATAGACTTACCGTCACTAACACCGTGATATGCCTAATAGGTGGTAGAAGTTTGCAGGAACTCGTCCGGATTGGTACTACTGCCTTGCCTATTCCTGCTGCCATAACTTCAATGCTTGCTTTAAACTTGCTTTTGCTAGATACAGCAAAGGTAGTAAACGCACCTTTACCACCTTTAGTGTATCTAGGCGGCGTGAATTTCGTACCATCAGGTCCGTCTGCTTATTTGCCTTCCGTTATCTTAAAAAAAGTCTAGTTTGCGACAGTATAAAACATTCAACCTTAAAAATCTTGTTTGTCTTTATAAATATGTCTCTATAAATCGAAGCCCCTCAACACTTCATAAATCAAGCCGCAAGTTTGTATTGCCAAATGATGAGCATGATTGTGAGTGACGCCGGAGTCCGTCGCCCACTCCGTGGCGTCTCTGATTTATTGCAAATGGCGTGAAAGCGAAAATGATCGTAAAACCGCGACATCGCTGCGTTTATAGCGCGTTGTTCGGCCGCTCATGTAATTATGTCCTCTATAAAGTATCTCCAGTTCCTTATTAGCTGACTAGCCGTCGCCAGCTGCTGCGTATTAAAGACTAGCCGACCCGGTGGACTTTTTCCGCTGCAGCATATAAGATTTTTTATGAGAAAAATGTAAATGTTTTTATTGTTTTTCTAAGTCTTAATATTTCGTTCTCCATCCAATTTTCACTCCTGTTTGGTAGAGGTCAATCCTTTTTTTTTAAATAATAATGAAGCTCAGTAGAATTACAAAACCGAGTCCAACTATTTCATTAGGTACCACGTCGCGATTTAATAATTCTTTTTTTTATCGGTAGCAAATTATTCTGAAATGGCCCCACATATTTTTGACATCCTACTGGTAGTTTTGACTTAAGTAATAATGATGTCGCAAACATAGATGAAGAATAATGCTATGGTTATTTAGCATAACTCCAAAACCACAACTTGAACCAAGACAAAATGAATATCGGGCCATCTCGAAGTCATTCCCTATCTTCCTTAAAAAGAATCGTCAAAGTCAGTTTGTGATGATAATTATGGGCCAAGTAGTCATGTAACAAATATACAAAAAAATTAAAAAAAACAGTTAAATTGAGAACCTCCTCTTTGTTTGGAGTCGGTTAATAAAGCAGTCATGTTTGGTTTCAGATCTTCAAACATATATTACTAAGTAAACGTAAGTTTTAGTAAATTCGGTGTAAATCGCGGCCCTGAAACAATTTATAAGATAGACAGACAAACAGTCTAATAGTGCTCAAAACGTGTTTAGTCGCCTAGATATTTTTTTTCATATTTTTAAATTTTTTACCTTCGATTCGGAATTTCTATTCGGAAACCCGTTGAGATAATGGGATAATACTCGTAAGAAGAGTACCTATGTTATTTTCCAAAGTATAATCTGCATCTGTGCTAACATTAATTAAAATCGGTTTAAGAGTTTAGATTTACATTAGAGGGGATAATTAATTAGTGTCTAAGATGAACGAATGAAATTATGAACTTTTTTCTAAGTTGTAAAAATATCTAAGTTGTATTTATTTAGAAGGTTCTAAAAATACCTTCTAAATCAAAACAAAATAACCCTACTGCCTCACCTTTTCGTATCATCATACCTCATCTATATACATCAGTACTAGCCATTACCCCATACTGGTTTGGAGGGTAGGTAATTACTTGAAATTTACTGGTTACAGTGAACAATTGATTTATTTAATGTTTAATGTATCTTAATATCTGTATAACTATTTTCTTTTTGGCTTATAAAATAACAAAGCTTAATTTATTTTATCACACAAACGCTGTTGTGTTTAACTGTTGTTAAACACACACACACACACACACTCCATTGTGCTGGCTTACCAGAAAATGAGTCTAATGAAGCGTAACTCTGCAATCACTACCGCGATAAATTTCACCAGACTCTATACAATGGCATAACAAAGCAACGAGAAGCGTTTCGTGTATTAGGATCGTGCTGGACGGTCCAACTCACTCACGCCGTGTGTGTCAGATATAATTTATGGGTGTGGTTAGGTGATGGAGGGATGGCACTGAACATCTTTTACTTTAAGGGCTAAGGAACAGAAGGCACCTGTATTATTGCGATCACGATCTGTGTCTAGGAAGGTTTAATTAGGTCATGTGTTTGCTTATGGTGTATTCTGAGAAATTTCAATTATTTTTGAAGAAAATATTTTTGGTCGAACAAGAAAGAATACGAACGAATTCCAATATCGGAAGTCAAACTGATACATTTTTTAATGTGACAAGGGGTTTTAGATAGTTGCAAACATTGGTTGTTGAGGTTGGGTTCCAACCGCCTGGACCGCAGATTTAATACAAATTTGGAAAAAATAAGGAAACAATTTTTCCTCCAAGGATACCTTTGCTGGAAGGCCTTCAACTTAAAACCGGAATCTAGAAAGTCTTTAAAAATGTCAAGTATATAAAACAAAAATTAGTAATAATAATTGGAAGGTAGATTCCAGATAGGAACATAACTGTGGCGAGCATACAACTGTAGCAGAAATAGGTAAATGACAAATCCAAGTTTGTGGTCGCCAAATTTCACTTATATTGGTCATAGTGTTAGCCACAAACGATCGGAGACAGGTCTATAACATGTTAGGTAAAGTAGTGATTTTGGAGTTGATATGTTCTGTAAAAAAAGCCAAGGATCAAAACAAATTTACATTTTTATTAAGTAAGTAAGTAAGTATCTTCACGCCCATATCCCCGAAGAGGTAGGCTGAGGTACAACCAAGGCACCCACGACTAGCCGAAGACACTAAGTCCCACAATGTGATAGGTGGCAAGCCTATCGCCAACCGGGCACATTTCCAATCCCGAACAACATTTTTTTCGGATATGCTTTTTAAATAAA
>NJDC01010009.1:17347-28116 GCA_002245475.1 Calephelis virginiensis
TAATACAAATTTGGAATAAATAAGGAAACAAATTTTCCTCCAGGGATACCTTTGCTGGAAGGCCTAAACCGAAATCTAGAAGGTCTTTAAAAATGTCAAGTATATAAAACAAAAATTAGTAATAATAATTGGAAGGTAGATTCCAGATAGGAACATAACTGTGGCGAGCATACAAGTGTAGCAGAAATAGGTAAATGACAAATCCAAGTATGTGGTCGCCAAATTTTGCTAATATTTGTCATAGTGTTAGCCACAAACGATCGGAGACAGGTCTATAACATGTTAGGTAAAGTAGTGATTTTGGTGTTGATATGTTCCGTAAAAAAGCCAAGGATCAAAACAAATTTACATTTTTATTAAGTAAGTAAGTAAGTATCTTCACGCCCATATCCCCGAAGAGGTAGGCAGAGGTACAACCAAGGCACCCACGACTAGCCGAAGACACTAAGTCCCACAATGTGATAGGTGGCAAGCCTATCGCCAACCGGGCACATTTCCAATCCCGACCAACATTTTTTTTTAATTAGAAAATTGGAGAAATCCAATTTTCATTATGTTGGCCGACCCAGGATTCGAACCCAGGACCCCATACAGTCAAGTCCAACACCCGGACCGCTAGACCACAGAGGCGACATTTTTATTAAATATATGAAAATCGTTTAAGTCTTTGGTTTTGAGTTTAAAAATATTTATATAAATAACATATGTATGTACCTAGTTTAGATTATGCCTCTCTCTCTCTCGATCGGACAACAAAAAGAACTAGAGAATTGAAGTGAAAGTGTAATGAATATACTTACATTGCATTGTTTAGAGATATTTTTTATTAGAGAATATTGATTTAGACCGAATAAACAGTTTCCTCATAAAAACACATGGCATTTTGGGCGCACAAACAATTAAAAAATGCGATATAAAAATAAACAAAAAATATTGCTTCACAAATCACACAAATTGAATCTAACACTAAATTAAGCAGTTTCTTGTAAAAAAATTCATTTCATTACTCTTAAGATTTTTTCAACATATTAAAATAATTGAAAATGGAAAACTTACCAACTATTTTGCTATCTACTTTTATTTCAAATATTCTCTTCATAAAACATTTCACAATAACTAATCTTGACGAGCTTACAACTATAGTTATGTTATGTCTGCCGAATTGAGTTACAACAGCCGACCGATTCTACGACTACAACAACGAATGGTACCTTCCCTTCTACGTGCTAATTATTTTATCAGGACACGCATCTAAAAATATTTTTTAAGAAAAAGGATGATGACATAAATTAAACAATAATCAAAAAATAGCAAACAGTTTAAATCTTACTTTGTACTACGTGTACTAAGTTATACAACTTTGCTAATTATCTTCACACCCATATCCCTGAAGCAGTAGTCAGAAGTAGGACACCCACGCCTAGCCGAAGATACTAAATTCTCCCAATGTGATAGGTGACAAGCCTATCGATAACCAGGCACATATCCAATCCCGGGCAAACACAAACACAATTTATTTTCGTTGAAGAGTTACACCGGACCGTTCTACTGATTATACGAGAGGATACTATATAATAAAATAAAAAAAAATAAAAAAATGAAAATGATACCTAATAAAAAAATAGAAAATGAAAAATATAAAAAAAAAATTGTCCGACCCGGGATTCGAATCCGGGACCTCATGCAGTCAAGTCCAACTACGAACCGCTAGACCACAGAGCAAAAAGTGTCGTGACAACATTTTCGTAAGATTTTTTTCCGTCTAGCCCCCATTCACAATGCGCAATAAGGAACTTCTTTCCAAAACTTCGTTCCAATAATAAGTTAAAAAACTAATATGAAACGATTAATTAATAAGGAATTAATCGCGTATAATATGATCTAATGCTCACTACTCATGTAGTGACATGAGATTCCGGGTTCGATTCCGTAATTGTGCATATCAACTTCATCAATTTAAAACTCAACATTAAAGTTTTTCCAAGTTTCTAACGAAACATTGACGTGGAGCGAATATGGGCCCGGCAGGCGATAAATTCGCCACCTATCACATTGTGGGACTAAGTATCGTAGGCTAATCGTCGATGCCTAGTTGTATTTCGTAACTATGATATATACCTCTGCATACCTTTTCGGATTAGCTTTTTAAATAAAGACTACATTTTTACTTAACTGTTTGAGAATCGGTATACAAAATTGTTTATAAAAACATTTTAATGTAATCCTTGCCATATTTCACAAGTTGGGAGTCTTCAAACAATTCCCAAGAGCTAATCTTGACTAATACGTTCACAACAGTTGTCCTATGTCCGTGGGAGCGGGTCACAGTGGATGACGGACGTCACGACCGCACCACACGATTGGCCTAACCTACATGTGACGTCCTATCATGATGCCGCTAGAAATATCTGTTTATATTAAGGGGCCATGTATGCTAAAATACGTCAGCAATATACTGTTTTTTTTCATACAAAGCAATTATGGATCTTGGCGACAAAAATACACAAGATTAACACTAATATGCTTTATAAGACTAGTGTTTCCAAAACACGATTCATTTCACTTTGCTCGATAGAAAAAAAATCAAAAAGTTAACTCTTTTTTGAAAGCAAAACTCATCTCTCTACTTCAATTATGAAAATATCGACACCAGATTTAACATAAACATAGATAAGTATTATACCTAAAAGATAACTGTTTCAGTTTTTATATATTTTTTTCAAATTACTTTTATAGTGTCAAAAATAGTGATTTGGCGCTTAAGATATTTACTTTAAAGCGCAATATTTCATAGTAATCATGGAACGGGGGTGTGTGTTGATTGGCTCTTCTGGCTGACTAAGTATGGGGCCTTAACCCATTTGAATACAACTAGGAATTAACTGCGAGTCTTCAAATTAATAATAATGATCTAGCAACAGCACTGATACCGATACTGATCGGAACACCGACGAACTTCGTTCAACTCCTTCAGTTTGTCTACAAAAATTAAAATGTTGTTTTTCCTAGCAGTCGAACCGGATAAGAAGTGCCCTTTGTCCTTCTTTTAGTTCTTTAAGCTACCTGCCAAAAAAATTTCAGACAAATCGGTTTAGCCGTTCTTGAGTTATAAATAGTGGAACTACATACATACACACATACACATCTTTATGCCAAAAGATCATGCCACGATCTCTAAGAGCTTCGTCGATAATATAGAAAATGGTGGCATTCTCTTGTGTCAGAAGCTAAGACTCTGGATCGCCAAGTCAATATAAAACGGTTAGAGCTGAACCAGCAGACATTGTTCTTTTTTTTATGGAATTTAAAAAAAATGTGGTGAGTAAAAATTAAATAGCAGACAAATCTCAGGCCTAAAATTGGTAAAACCGTTTCGGAGAAGTACTGCAATTAACATTGTGACACGAGGATTTTATAAGATAGTACCTAAGGAAGTACCTATACAAGAAGCCCTTTTTTAGTTTGTTTATAAGTCGTTTTTGGTTTTCATGTTAACTAACACTTACAATATAAAATTTTGCATTCTCTGGAGTTACTCCGATCTGATCGAATTTATCCAAATATTTTAATATAACCGCTTCGTTGGCCTAGGAGTACACGCTTTACTCCACCGACCAACTGCGGGACTAGGATTCGATTTCCAACGGGGACAGGCATTTGTGTGATGTCGTATATTTCTAGATCTAGGTGATTATTAAAATTATTCTCGTATTTATTTAAGTATTTTATGTATTGAATCATTGAGTAATACCCATATCTCAAGCATATAGTTTGCTTGGTTTGAGACTAACTCCGTATTTATACATTTAAAACGTATTTGAACAACAGGTAGTTTAATACCCCCATTTAATGTATGATGTCAACAAATATTGCAAGTATTGCAAACTTGTAGCTGAATCTCCTGACCCAACGAAATACTCGTCAACATTCGAAAAAAAAAACCAGCCGCACTCAAAGACGTCAATTTACATTTAATCTATCATTAAGTCACAATTCTGTATTGGAAACGTCGCCTTAATGGCTGATTAAAAGACAATTGACCTCTCTGAGTACGGCCATAAATGTTAATTTGGCTAATTTGTCAGTATTTGTGCGCAAGTATCTCACGTCAACAGTTAAAAAGTCTGGGCGTTGTCTAAAATGTTGCGCAAGAGTCCATCCCATCGATCACGACTAGTTTTCCGTCCCTCCCTGACCCAATGACAAATTCCGACATAGGTTCAAGAATAAGGACAGCGTTATTCAAAAAGCAGCCAGCACCTTAGGAGTTAGTGTGACATCAATATATAGTTACAATTTGGTCAGAAATGTAATAAAATAATATATGGTAATAAAATACCAATGTTACAAAATAGATTAAAGAAACAACTTAATTCTATTGGAATAGAAATAAGTATCTTAACGTAATTAGGGAAATTTTGTGTCCAGTGCCACCTCCATTTCCAAATTGATTAGTAAATATAGGAGATTTAAATGGCGGTTTAGATAAAAAGAAATGTGATGACCGCCTACACAATAATTGTACCAATAAAAACTTTCATGAATAACATTCTTATAAAATTTCTAAGGATGACACAGAAGGAGACTGGAAATTAGTGTCTGAGCCGTTAAGGGGAGGAAGTGTTGGGTTGAAAATGACCTGTAAACAGTTTTTTTTTCCATAAGTTTAGTCGTCAGTAGTTTGGTTTTGTTATTTTTAGTTTAGTTTTTATTATAAGTCTTATCTTGATGGTTCCTTGACCGACATTAAAATTTTAATATCTCATTCGAAAGCGAACGAAACGTAAATTTTTTTTAATTATTTTGCACATAATAATATCAATGATCGCCTTTGTGGTCTAGCGGTCCAAGTGTTGGACTTGACTTCATGAGTTCCCGGGTTCGAATCCCGGGTCGGGCAACAAAAATAAAATGATGTATTTCCAATTTTCTAATTAAAAAAAAACGTTGCTCAGTATTGGACATGTGCCCGGTTGGCGATAGGCTTGCCACCTATCACATTGTGGGATTTAGTGTCTTCGGCTAGTCGTGGTGGTGGTGCCTGTGCCTAGCTCTTCGGTAATGCGGGCGTGAAGATACTTCTTTTTTAATAGTCATAAGTTGTTATACAAAGTCGTACAAACAAGGGCATGGTTGTGCCTCTGCCAACCACTTCGAGGATATGGGCGTGGAGATACTTTTTTATAAAATTGAAGAGTGACTTTTTAAGATAATTTTATTGTTCAGCAGGTACTAAAGTGTTTTTTTTACATTCTCCGTTTTTGTTCGGCAGTTTTTTTATAAAATACGAAGTTTTAACTATCAATATTACTTATTTAAAATGCCTTTGTTGCAAAACAAAAAGAATGGTCAAAATTACATTTTTTTAGGATTTATTACCATTTAAAAATTATTAGTACGTTTTTTTTTTGGTTACATTCATTATGTAAAAATATCTTGAAAAGGGTTAAATAAGGACGGTCAGTTTCAAAATGATATCTGTCAGAATAGCCCTAGACCACCTCCTCTTAACGGCTCAGGCAGTAATTTCCAGTCTCCCTGTATAATTAAATATATCAAAACAGAATATACAGTGTGTTATAGCCAAAAAATAAGTGTAAACAAAATTTTCATTGTCCTACAAAGACTGCAAAAATAAGGTTCAAGTCATTGATAATATTTTTCTAATTTATCAATTTAAACTTGAGTGACGGACATAATTGTCACACAATGCTGCAAGGTGTAAAACCTGACAACGTAAACTGTTTGCCGCCTTTTCTAATCCATTTGCTATAATAATAATAATACAACAGCTTACCTATACTAGTACAAACAAACATGAGACCAAATTTCTAAATAGAAACAAAATAACATAAACAAATCATTAAAAAATTCTTGGAACCCTTTCGCATAACCACATCAAAAGAGATCATAATGTTCGAAAGTAAATTGATTGACAGCAAGCAACAATGCCAAGCGGTAAACAATTATTCTCGAATTATTTCTATATTCGCTGATCTCGCAATATTGAATAAATTTAAACCATTGCAAAGGTCGCAAACTCTTGACTTTGTTTTGATGCCATTGTTAGATAAAAAACTATTGTGCCGCGATCCATTACTCTTGCGTAAACGTTGGCACTTCTAATAGAACCTTTTTCATTATATTAAAAAATAACTTGAACAGCCTGAAGAATATATTCTGCAAGATTTTGTAGTATTTATAAAACAAATAAGCAAAAAACGGAAATTCATTCCTGACGGTAGGAAATACATGTTACTAATAGACGCTATAAGTGGGAATGCTGGTAAGCTGAGGATGGGCTTCTCAGCCTCTTGCATCAGTAAGTATACCGTTTGACCCATCTTTGGACTGGAACGCAACAGTGAGGAGCACTGATGTTAGGAGGCAGGAATAAGTATGATCGTGACACCAATCCGAGTGAGCAATATCCGAAACATGTGTACTGGCCTTCGATTTTTTAGATTAGATATAGATACATTAGATTTCATATTCTGCATACCCTAATTATACTCGTATGTTTATACAACCAAAAAAAGGAAACCAAAGGATAAAATAGAATAATGTTTAGTCTATATAAATAAAAGAAAGTCTTGTTAATTACACTATTTATAACTCAAGAACTGCGTAGCCGAATTATTTGAAAATTAATGGGGGAGTAGTTTAGAATCAGGAGTCGGGCATAGGGATTTTTCACGCTGCTTGACTGGGAAGAAACTAGGAAAAACAACATTTTAATTTCCCCCATACCAAATTAAACGGGTATAACAAAGTTCGCCTGAGCATCTAGTATTAGACATACCATACAATCTGTACTTGGGATGCTGTCTATAAAGAAGAAGAAGTATCTTCACGCCCATATCCCCGAAGAGGTAGGCAGAGGCACAACCAGGGCACCCACGACTAGCCGAAGATACTAAGTCCCACACTGTGATTGGTGGCAAACTTATCGCCAACCGGGCACATATCCTATCCCGAGCAACATTTTTTTTTATTATTGGAAATTGAAAAAAAAACAATATTCTTTTTGTTGCCCGACCCGGGTTTCAAACCCGGGACAACTGAACCACTAGACCATAGAGGCGAGGTCTATATAATTCTAAAATGTAACATCGGATCGAAACGCTGCCTCTTACTTAAAAGATCCAGCGAAATTATGTAACGATATTATTCATACTAAATTGTATATTATTCTCGAACTACTGATTTTAAACTGTAAAATCTCTATTTTCCTTACTCATAAGTATTAGTCCTTATGCTATGTGTTTCTTATTATATAATTATTTGTCAAATTCTATCTGAAAGAGAATCGTGTTAGTTAGACTAAATATAATTTAAGAACGGTTGAACCGTTTTGGTTCAAAATATATGGGGAGGTGGCTTAGAACTAGGAAATGGACATGGGTACTTTTATTCCGTTCGTCTTTGAGAAAAGCATAAAAAAACAATATCTTAATTTTTCCCATACAAATTGAATGGGTAGAACGAAGCTAGCGCGATCAGGTACTATGGGACTTATTAATAATAATTCCTCAGAGTATTACTGCGAATAGCCTGTGTCGTCTAATGTTTCAGTGCTTACGGTAACTACAGAAATCTTGTGTTCGATTTCTGGGTCGTGCAAATCGAAATCTATTTTTAATTTTGTAATAAAAATACGTTATCCAGAGTTGGATAGCGCCCGGATGGGGATAGGTATACTACCTATCACATTGTGGCACTATATGTAAATTCAGCTAATCGTTGGTGCCCTGGTTGCACCTCTACCCTACATCCGTCCCATCCTAGTTCCTTTAGGAAGGAATTGATGGAACAATACGATAAACGACTCAAAGGTAAGGGCCGCTTACGACATATCAAATGCCAAAGTAAGGTTAGAGGTAATAATTGTCGGATACAAGCCTTTCAGCATTCCACACCGGAGTGATTTACGAGATATTCTTTATTAATTTCGTGATTTCTTGTTTATTTGTAGTCTCTATTATTTTACAATTTACACTCTTCACCGTCGGCTTGTGGTGGAGTTCCGTTGTATATAGTTGTAATAACACTTAAACTATTCTACTAACCAGTGTACTAGAACATGTTTTATCTACTTGTAAGAAAAATAATCAAGATAATTAATTATTGGGACCCTTCAAATCCCAATTCTTTTTTCCATTGTTTTCTGTTTGCTTTTTATTTTATGACATTGGAAGGCAACCAAGTAGACGTATTTTGGTATGGCAAAAAATTCACTCCGCCTAGAGACACCAAAAATCGTACCTAATGGTGAGCTGTCAAACTGAGGCTGAGATGTTAGGCTTCGAACAAAATTATTATACCAGCTACCTTACCCTCCGAACTGGAACACTTCAACGGCAAGAACTGACGTTATGGCGGCAGGAAAAAATAAGGCAAATCTGGGCGAGTCACTGCGAAACTCTAACACCTAATCGGTCCAGGCTCCCTTTCAGAATAGACCATCTGCTTTACTGCCAGGCAGGCGAGGCAAGGCGAGCATAGGCTTACCGTCACTAACACCGTGACATCTGACTAGGTGGTAGAGTTTCGCAGCGACTCGCTCGGATTGATACCACCGCCTTAGCAATTCCTGCCGCCATAACGTCATGACGTGTTCCGGTTTGGAGGGTAAGGTAGCCGGTAAACTTACTTTTGCTCGAGGCCTCAGGTTGGCAACGCACCATTACCACCTTTGGTGTCTCTAGGCGCCGTGAATTTCTTACCACCAGGAAATCCGTCTACTTGTTTGCTTTCCTATCATAAAACAAAATATCACGGTGTTAGTGACGGTAATCCTATGACCGCCTTTTACGAGCTGTCTGGCAGGAAGGCAGCTGGTGTATTCTGCAAAGGACCCCGGACTAACACGGGTTTGTTTTTGAGTTCGTCATTAATCGGATATCGTATCATCTTATTTTGTCTAACTTTCAAATGTAAAGCAAATTTAATCAAGCTAGTGGGAATGGACATTTTTGATTATATAATAAATAATAACTTTGATAAAAAACACTTATACTTGATAAAACCCGGACAAATCCGCGAAGATATGGTAGTATGCTTACATTATACGCCCTATAAACCTCAACGGCTAATGACCCCAAAGATGCATAGTATGTTCTAGGTCACTGAGACAGACCGCTTCCTACGGGAAAGGTCATACGCTGGTCCTAGCGCCGCTTGCATGCAATTTAAATTTGACTTACGTTAAGTTTTAATAAAAAAGTGAATGAATGAACGAGTATTTTTGCAGATTAACGACGTGGTAGTTTTACAATCGCCAAGTCTATAGCGTAGTCCTCCGTGGTCTAGCGATCCAAATGTCGGACTTGACTGCATAAGGTCCTGGGTTCGATACCCGGGTCAGGTAACAGAAAGAAAATTTGGTTTTTCCAATTTTCTAATTAAAAAAAAACATTGCACGGGATTGGATATGCGCCCGGTTGGCGACAGACTTGCCACCTATCATATTGTGGAACTTAGTGTCTTCGGCTAGTCGTGGGTGTCCTGGTTGTGCCTCTGCCTACATCTTCGGTGATATGGGCATAAAAATACTTACTTTTTCAGTTTCGACAACGTATCATTCTAAAGGTCAGCGCTATTATAGTTTAAAATACATTGAAGATGATCCAATTACCAAACAATGATTAAATATTTTAATAAAGAGCCTTAAAGATTTTTGTATGAAGCTTGGCTTACCTACTGTCCGCCTCAAGTCCACCCAGTAACCAAAACGCAGCACCAAGTCGAGAGGTCTCCCGGGAGACAGCCCTTGGTGCTGGCGTTGTAGGTAACAGTCCAATGCATTTAAATAATGATGTCTCAGGCTGAGCACTCTGCTCGACCCACAAAGCTCGGCGAAGTTGTAAAAATCGCGAGGTTAGCAACACGTCATTAAAAAAAAATACTATCCGCATTTTGTTTTTTTTTTTCAAAATCACGTTCACTAATAATTCTTTCAAAAATGGATAGCTAACATCAATTCAAACAAAATTAGCTGAGACAATAACGCGTGAAGTGTCACATTTCGAAGATATGAGCTCTCAAAGTTGTAACTTAGTAAACCTGTCTAAACCCCTTAAAGTCGTAACCTTTATTAATAGTAAAACTTTAGTTGTTTTTATCTTCGGAATGTGACAATTAACGAGTTTTTTTCTAACATTATTTTTTATTTGTATTGATATTAAAATCGCTTATTAGCGATAAAACCGCCATTTGTATAAATAATCTACTTGCTGTTGTAATAGTTGTAGTACTTTTAATATGTTTTTGTTGTACAATAAAGAGTTTTTATTTTTATTATTATTATTATATTAGCTATCCATTTTTGAAAGAATGATCAGTGAACGCAATTTTGAAAAAAAAAACGAAATTGACGAACAGTAGGTAAGCCAAAATGTTCATAGCCCTTTAAAAAACACCTCATTTATAATTTGAAAATGTAGCCTTTCGGTTCTTGCTTCTGAATCTTAACTGTTGTTGTCAATTATTTTTGCTTAACAAATTTGTGAAAGATCGAAAACTAAAAATATTTTAAAAGTTTTAATAAATAAATATCCCTGGACAAGTCACACAAATTGAATCTAACCCCAAAGTAAGCAAATTATACGTTGTAAATTATATGCTTAATATTTTTTTATTATGGTTTTCAACGTTGATATCAGGATAAATACATTCATCTATTTCCATTTGATAAATATCTATAAATGTCAGAAATTGAACCCGAGACTAGTAGATGATGGGCAGCATCAGGCTTGTACCAGTTAGTC
>NJDC01010012.1:0-25509 GCA_002245475.1 Calephelis virginiensis
TTCATTTCATTTCATTTCATTTCATTTCATTTCATTTCATTTCATTTCATTTCATTACAATATTTAACTCTATTTCATAAAAAAATACAGTTCATATAACAAAATAACAAAAGAAATATTATTTTACAAATTTAATTTAAGGTACGATTTTATAAAATTAGGTTTTGTTTCGGTATTATTTTTATGATAATGGAAGATAAACAAGCAGACGGATTTCCTGATGGTAAGACATTTACGCCACCTAGAACACCAAAGTTGATGCGTTGCGAACTTGAGGCCAGGATGTTAGGCCTCGAGTAAAAGTAAGTTTACCGAGTATCTTACCCTCCAAACCGGAACACGGCAAGCATTGGACGTCATGACGGCAGGAATAAATAGGGCGGTGTTAGGTTATTTTCGTTACGGAATTTCTGGATTCGGTCTCTACCCTTAAGGCTCGCTATAGAAGCTATGCAATAGCTTAAAAGCTTACTATTCAGTTAAATGGGCGTAAAGATTTCTGCCTACGCAGAGGCACAACCTGGGCACCTACGACTAGCCGAAGACACAAAGTCTCACAAAGTGATAGGTGTTAAGCCTTTTGCCAACAGGTCACTTATAAAATCCCGAACAATGTTGTATTTATTAGAAAATTTAACCTGGATTTAGGACCGTGGACCTGGTGGAGGAGTCCAGACCAACACAAGATCGCTATACCAGAGAGGAATTATTATATCAGATAGTGGTAATGGTATAAAGGTGTTTAGGTTTAAAAAAACGAGTGGGCCGCCTTAGGGCATTGAGTAAACACTTTTTTTATTTTTTTATAAGGTACAAATTCGACCCCCCTGCTGAGGAAAAAAAATATTACACTACATAGTGTTTATATCATTGTTTCTTCTGCAAAAAATGGAATATCTCACCGACTCTTGTTTCATACTATAATGTTGCCTAATAGAGATCGCTAACTTAAAGATGAGGTGCTCTTAGTCCTTTAAGTACTACTTTTAATTGATATAAGTATTTGTATTTATCTTTGTGGTTTAGCGGTTCGATATTAGACTTGACTTCGTAAGGTCCCGAGGTCCCCTGGCAGTAAAAAAAATATCATGTATACTTTCCATTTTCTGACAAATCGAAAGTTTCCGGGAATTGGACATTTGAGCGGTTGGTGAAAGGTTATTGTGAGATTAAGGTGTCTTCGGCTAGTTGTGGGTGCCCTGGTTGTATCTCTGCCTACTTCTACAGGGACACCGGCATGACTATACTTTTTTTGTATTTGGGTACAATTAAGAGTATAATGTTCTCTAACCACAATACTTAACATTTTAAAAGACGCAGTAAGATTGAAATAATGAGTTCTGGTCTTATAATACTATGAATGAAGGTTAACGATATCATAAACATATTTATCGTAGATTTTATTAAACAAAGAACTTGAAAATTTGTAATGATGAGGAAACATAATAATGTTAAACCATTTTGCCTTTGAATAATTGTATGTTCAGCAGACCTGAACGCTGATGATATCTGCAGATCCGCGCTGAGTATACAGCTACCTGCCGAAATTTCTTCGCCTACACTTTAAGAGATTGGTGTGGGGCTGTAGTGTCAGCGTTTTCTTATGTTCCCACGTTACTTATTTATTACCGCTACGTAATTATCAAAAGTTTAGGTTGAAAACAGAATCAGATGAGAACCATTCCTCATATATGTATATATCATAGGCAACTAGTAATAAAAATTCTGTATCTTTAGCATGAACGATGTACTACTACGTATATTTGCTAATAGTATGTTTCCGTTTATACCGTTCCGTTTATCATGATAAATGGAAGGTAAAACTATTTATAATGTTTAGTGGTGGAAAACTGTTTTAAAAGTGAAAATATGCATAGTGAAACGAAAATTCAAGTCCAATAACAATATCTTCTGTTGCTGTAGATATAAACTATTTGATTTATTCCACTATGATGGTGTAGCTAGTCAAACAGTTATAGTACTTTACGGTAACTTTTTTATGTTATAGGTCAACAAACAAGCATTAGTTTGCTAACTATTACTTATTAATAAGTAATGTTATTTCATAAATACATATATTAAATCCTACTGTCACATTTTTTGATGAATACTTAAATCTTCCAATCAGTTACCAGACAATTTTTTAATTAAAAAAAAATTTATATGCTACTTTTATGTTTTGAGAACATTATGAAGCAATATTAATTAAACTGGGCTCTGTACCTAATTAATTGAAATCAATCATAAAATTAAAACGCCTTAAGTGATACCACACTACCGCCTTTATTGTGTGGGCTGAAACAATTGTCCATCCGACATTCAAGACAAATTGTTAAAAAAACAAAGTTCTAACTACTAATTTAAACGTTTCCACTTAGAACTTTGTGAATATAAAGTCAGACAATGACATAGGATAGTTTTTGCGATCGCCCACACAGCTGGTACATCAACACCAGAAGAATTTGTCTTCTCCACCAAGGTCGAGCATGCATTGTCTTTTTGTTAGAGCATAACATTTTTACCTTCTGATGTAAATAAGCTTTTTTTATTTATTCAGAGCGGATTTTTCCGTATTTTAATTAGTTCGTATCGCAACAAAATACTACTAAATTTTATTCATAAAGTGTTGCCAAGTTCATGATGCAAGGTTTGGGAATGTTGTAATTTTATTTAAATTAATTAAAAGTTATTTTTGCGGTAATTGTTTACTTTTTATCGTGCTTCCCTATAGTAGCTAGGTAGATAATATGTACTTGGTACTTATAGCAGGAAAAAGGAATATATTATATATATGTTTTTATAATATCTATTTTACTAGCTTTTTGGAATACACCTAAAGTATATCAAGAGAACTTTCATTCACATTATTATAATATGTACATACATACATATACATAACCTACTAGGTAATACGTGACAGTCAACCATGAAATATAGCCACGACAGTCGCAAATTTAATCACAAAGCTTTATTGTGTCAAAATAGATACCTGAAAAATCTTTTTAGTTAGTCGAATACCTACTATCTAGTAATTAGACCGAATTTTTACCACGGCCTTAGATATTCCTACTGCTCGCTACTGTGTTCCGCGCTGGATGGTGGGTTGGTGATAGACTTTTAAACGTATCCTCAGATCCAGGCCATAAGCTAAACACGAGTAACATCTGTGGTATCTGAAGGCGAAGGATTTCCATTAGAAGAGCCGTCAGCTTGAGCGCTATCCTAGAACAAAAAATGCTATGTACATTTTAAAAAGTTATGTTTTGCCAGGCTTACCTTAAAAATATAAGATTGACCGAAAATACCAGTAGTTTGTCCCATAAGAACTGGGATGGTTAGTTGTAGAAAACAAGCAAAAGTTTCTAGTTTTGTGGTATCCTGCAGGTTGCACTTCGGAGAGTGTGCCCTAGAAATATACAATTTGACTCCATCCGCTCCATTTCTCAGCTGAACATCGAGAAATACAGCGAATTCAAGTATTTGGTTGATATTCCCTGGACGTAAAAAAAATATTAAGTTTTTTTTTAAATTATTGAAACTGTTAAGGATAGGAATCCTCTGCCTAAAAAGGTAGACTATTGCAACATATACATCTTTGAGAAAAATGCAATAGACCCGTATATACCGTTTTAGCGTATTATGTTCCT
The DNA here is from genome assembly GCA_002245475.1 of Calephelis virginiensis. Taxonomy (NCBI): domain Eukaryota; kingdom Metazoa; phylum Arthropoda; class Insecta; order Lepidoptera; family Riodinidae; genus Calephelis; species Calephelis virginiensis. Next base: position 3,648 of record NJDC01010012.1, read on the forward strand.
TACCTTTTACCTTAAGATATGTAACTTCAATTACTTCTTCACTTTCCATCAGGTCTCTGTTAGATATTCCAGGCAAATATCAGTTTTCAGACATTTACTAGATGTCCCTGCAAATTTTATTCCACCCATTCTGTTTGTATGGAAGAAATTAAAAATTTTTTTTTTCCTTTTTCTTTTTTTTTAACCTTCCTTGGACTTCCACAAATAATTCAAAATCAAAATTAGCCAAATCGGTTCAGCCGTTAGCGAGTTTTAGCGAAACAAACGAACAGCAAGCGATTTTTATATGTTAGACTAGCGTCTCGGCGAACTTCGCTCCACCCATTCTGTTTGAAACGAAAAACTTAAAATATTGTTTTTCGTTTTTCTTATCTTTTAAGCCTTCTCTGAACTTCAACAAATAATTCAAAGTCAAAATAAGCCAAATCGGTTCAGCCGTTCGCGGCCTTTAGCGAGACAGACGAACAGCAATTGGTTTTTATTTACAAGATTTCTAATATACTAAATACTCTTTTTGACACCTATTGTTGAGATTCTATTGCAAAGGTATACATTAGAATAATTAATAATTACTCAAATTATAAAGAAAAGATATTAAAATTTGAAATAATTTCTTTTAGGATGTTTTCAGGTATCGCATAATATGCAAATTTAATGCAACATATTAAATATATTTTCAGAGCATATGTAATAGGTATGCTAACATTATTATGTTAAATATTTTCAGCGCTTAATTTAATATACTGTTTTATTGTGTCGTTATAATTAAATTGTCACTGCCTTATCATTCTTTAACACTTGAATAATAATTTTCTATGAATTATTTATATTTCGACAGAATAAAGTTTAGTCTGATAGCCGGTAGATATGTTTACGACTTTTTGATGTATTGTATTATGTTACGAGCTTTACAAACTCGTACTTTACTTTTGCTCGAGGTGTAACATCCCGACCTCAGGTTGGCAAAGCAACATTACCACCTTTGGTGTCTCTAGGCGGCGTGATTTCTTACCATCAGGAAATCCATCTGCTTGTTTGCCTTCCTATAACATAAAAAAACTAACTTTCGCCAGTGTTTTAGCCTCACTCTCCAACGCTTGCTGGGCAGAAATCGATGAAATCAAGCAGTAAACACTCGATCAAAATTGATACGGTACCTTTTCCGTGATGTGACAAACTAAAAAAATCTTGAAGCCTCCTGGCTCGTAATGCTTCCAAGTATTTTTTTATGAATATCTTTCACATCTTCACATACATAGATATATAACACCCGTCTTTTTCCATCAAGATTAGCTCTTGACAAAACCTTCATGCAATATGGTAAAGAATTACGATCACATTAGCTATCAAAAAATTGCATAGAAATTGGTTCATCGGTTTAAAAGTTTTGACGCCACAGACAAACATACACGTCAAAGTCATAACACCCTCTGCACTCCTGTAACCAAATTTAAAAAAATGAAAAATATTTATACAGGTTAAACGTTATTTGTTAATACCTATATGATAATGAAATGAAGAAATATTTAGGCGACGATTATAACAACGCATAAACCGCTGCGTGCTGGCTCTAAACACAAAAGGCTGTAAATCTCGCGACCTTCATCTCTCCATAGATCACGGCGGATGCACTCTTGATCTAAACGCACGTACAACCGAGAAAATAATGCATAATTAAATGTTAAAAAAAACGACGGGTCGCACTCCGGGAGTGCCGGCAGAAGTGAAAATTTGAATATTAACGTTGTGCATTTTTGATATTTTGGAATGGTTATGGAATAATTTGCACGAATTGCTTTAATTATCAATATGGAAGTACTACCATTTATGTGGTAGCATACAATATTAGCGCTATCTTATGAATTTTCGAGTCAGGTCACGTGTCCTGACGCGAGGTTAGAAGTTTATATCCATTCCAAAAAAAGTGGGCATCGCAGTTAAAGAAGTTTTAACTTCAAAAATATATCTTTGCTAGTCCTCTTTTTCAGTCAGGGCTTAAAAATAACCCTAATCATAAGAGTGAGGCTCCATTGAGACGTTGCTCTTCGTTGCATCCGCGTCGCATCGTTGTAACGAAACTTGTGGATTAGACATCCTTTATGGACAGTTACTATACTCTTTGGATTAGACATAATATGGAAAGGGACGCAGCGACGACGCTACGACGACGCACCGCGCTAATGAAGCCTCGCCCTAAGTCGGAGTCTGTTACTATTCTATTTTGAAGTATGTAGGTTTATTACCGCCTTCACCATAAGGTAGTCTGGGAGAGATTATTTCGAAACGATACGACCGCCTTTGTGTACCTTAAGCTAAATATTCTAAGTGAAACAGTGTCTGATTTTGTACATTTTTATTTCATACTCTTACAATATTCTTAGTATTCATTTATTCATACGTTAGTACACCAAGTTGCATAGTTCTGTGCAGCTACTTTCACGGATTAATACCCGGTTCCAGCAGTCTAAGCATTAAAACTCAGTAGCATTCCGTGCAGGAAAGTAGCGTAAGCGAAAGACTTCCACACATTGACTAAAATCTAGTTGTAAGGTAGCAACGTACCAGTTATATCAATGGTGTTTATGTAACAGTTTTTTTCTTGACAACCAAAGAGACTATTTGTTACCTTACAAAATAAAACTAAAGTGTCTTTACGCTGATATCCCCGAAGAGATAGGCAGAGGCTTAACCAGGGCATCTACGACTAGCTTAAAACACTAAATGGAAAAACCACTTTTTTTTTGTTGCCCGACCCGGAAATCGAACCCGAGACCTCATGGAGTGAAATCCAATACCTGGACTGCTAGACCACAAAGGCAAAAACTTATAAAGTTTAAACAAAAATATATTAAGAAATTACGTACTATTTTGTTTACTACAATGTCGTCGGAGCCTTATTTGTTTTCTATATAGTCAACTACGTTTTAATATTAGTTAACATTATAATATAATGCGTCAGGTACTTATTTAGGAATTCTTTCCTCGTCAGTACACACGCATCAAATAGACAGTGACTTCACACTGCGTCCGACCTTGCCGATATGGAGCGACGTAATTGTAGAATGATTGCTGGAATGCAACAATCAATCGTATTCTTAACTTTGTATACTTGAATAGATTTTTTTTTTCTTTTTTTTTAATTTCGTATACGGCCAACGTCACCCATCGCTTGCAACATAGATGTAGTTAAAAGAGTAAGAAGAAAACGGTACGTATAAAAATTCAAAAGTATAAGTACCGCAGTTCTTAACTATGTTTGAAGATAGCACTTGCTTACTCTACAAAGCTTTGCTATTACAAACTTTAAGCTTTTATTAGAAGGCGAAGGTCTGATCATGGAGAATTCATTAGATTCTGGGTTAATATTTTATACTAAATTATATCTTTATAAAAAATACACATGAAGATATAATATAATATAATTATATTTAATTATATCTTTATATTAAGTTAATATTACTATCTCGCTCTTACTTGCATAACATAAACCTTAAACATTTTAAATGAAGCGGTTTCTGTCGTATGTTTTAATGAATAAATGAATTAATTAATACACATTATTATGCACCATTTTTTTTTTCTTTTTTATGATATTGGAAGGCAAACAAGCAGACGAATTTCCAGATGTTAAGAAATTCACGCCGCCTAGAGACACCAAAGGTGGTAATGGTGCGTTGCCAACCTGAGGCCGGGATGTTACGCCTCGAGCAAAAGTAAGTTTACCGGCTACCTTACCCTTCGAACCGGAACACTTCATGACGTTATGGCGGCAGGAATAGGTAAGGCGGTGGTACCAATCAGGGCGAGTCGCTGCTGAACTCTACCACCTAGTCAGTTTACAAAATAGTACACACTCTTTTACTTATAATATTTAACTTAGGTGCACAAAGGCGGTCTTACCGCTTCAGAGCGATCTCTGCCGGATAACTTTAGGGTGAAGAAGATAATTTAAGTAATAAAAAAATGGTCATAGAAAAGAAGGCTTCCTTTTGTATATTTTGTTGTCATATTGTTTGCTTGTTATTTAAAATCCCCTATTAAGAATAGATTAGCATTCCTGTGTGCCAGCTTGCAAGAAGTGAGCTTGGGTTAGATGGGTCATTACCAACAATACCATTAGTGGTAGCGAGCTTTGCAGCTACTTACTCTGTTAAAAATCCATTGCTTGCCAAAATATCAATAGGCCGTGGCGATCTTTTACTATAAAGAGAGTCATGCACTTGTTTGCTATTTTATCCAAAATAGGACATGTAACAAACGAACCGGGTCGGGCAACAAAAAGAAAATTTGTGTTTTCCAACTTTCTAATAAGAAAAAATGTGGCTCGGGATTGGATATGTACCCGAATGGCGATAGGCTTGCCACCTATTACATTCTGGGACTAAGTGTCTTCGGCTAGTCGTGGGTGCCCTGGTTATGCCTGTGTCTACCTCCTTGGGGATATGACTGTGAAGATACAAAAAAGAAATATATGTTAGTTCTACCATAATCTTAAATATTGACAACGCAAAATGAAGATATTTCAGTTGGAAATTGATCTGAATAATAATTAAGTATCAAATTATCATAAATTAAGTTGAGAAATTCTAAATATGGAGTGACTTTACTTTAAAGCTAAAAACAAGGAAACACAAGAACATTATCGCAGTTGGAGACGTCTTTTATGTGCGTACATTCTGCTCAAAAAAGACAATTTTTTTATATATGATGTTTTATTAACATATTGTTTTTATTTTATTTGTCCTCTATTTCATATGGTATTAACATATAATTTACATTGTTTGACATAAGTATTTCACAATATTAAAAGTAACGATTAAGCGTTTCTGTTAGTTAGGGTAGTTTTCGGGATAATCATCGATAGATATTAACCCTACTAACAGATGTAGAGTAGGCCTTTTCGTCTAATAGCTTTCGTGTAGTACATGCTGTGGCGGGAAATCTTCCAAGAATCACAGAATGTTACAAGCCCAAAATAAAGTTTCTATCGCTACAGCTGGTCAAATCATAATCAAATCATAATTATGACCTACGTCTCCTTAAAAGAACCACCAAAATCAGTTCTGTATTGATCGAGTAATCGCGAAGGTAACTTACAAAAAAACGACGGGTTGCCGGCAGAAGTGAAAACTTTAATAATATTAACGTTGTGAATTTTTTATATTTTGGAACGGTTTGGGAATAATTTTGCACGAATTATTTTAATTATCAGTATACAAGTACTATAATTTATGTGGTATAATTATAATTGGTCGTACACAAATATGACAAACCGAACATTCGCGCTAGCGCCCTACGCCTTCTTATGAATTTTCGATAAGTTCATTCCATTCCAAAAAAGTGCGCAACGCCGCTAAAGAAGTTTTCACTGCAAAAATACAGTGCAAATGATTAACTCTTCTTTTTGGAGTAGGTTAAAAATATACTAAATACATAAACAATATAATGTTGGCGACTGTACCAGTATCTAACATTGCATATCGTTGTCTATTTTGTTAGCGAAGGATAGTATTTGAATAATTACAAATCGTTAACATTTTTCCAAGTTTGCTAATTAAACGCAATATATTAACCCATACAAGGCAAGGAAATTTAACGTGTATCTAGGGTTGGGCAAATTAGAAAAAGAGATGATTTTATTTTAAAACTCTTACTCAGCAATTCACTTTCATTTCCGCCTAGGCTCACTTAGACCTATGCCCAGGGCCCGCCCTGGGCATAGGTCTAAGTGAGCCTAGGCCTAAATTTTTTGGGCTGTGAAAATCCGAACTGTTTTAGGATTTATTCACGTTTTTTTTCGTTTTGGAAACATCTTTCAACAATATTTTTTTATTGTGTAGAGTATTTTAAAAAATATACTCATGCGGTTAAAAATGTGAAATCATTATTAGGTAGAGTTGCGTTTTGGCTAAAATACACAGGGGCGGCGTGAAGGCGGGCTGATAAGTTCCCTTGGAAATAGATATTCCAGGGACGTTGATGTGACACCAAGTATAAAATTGATTGAGTTGATTTATAGTCAACTCAAGAAAACAAGTTGCAATCGAAAAAAAATTGACGTAGCTATTTACAAATATTGAGTTAATGCTTTACGAAGTATAGTGTATGTACTAATACTACTATAATGGTACAGGTGCGGACTTAAGCTTATCACTATAAATACGTACTTACAATTAATTTGCAAATAATTCTTATGCAACCTTTTTTATATTTAATCGTATACAATACACACATACATAAAGTTTTGCATTGTGTTTTACCATGCACTTTTTTTTATAAAGAATGTCTTCTTAATCACCTGGATTCAATACGAAAATAGAAATGTAAGAAAAATACAAGGTAATAAAAAATAAAGAAAAAATAAAAACTTAAAGTTAAACCTCTTAACAAATACGCGCACCGGCCCACTGTATCGAGTTACTCATATTATATTATTTTACTCTAACTACTGTAAATAGGTACTACATATTTTTTATTCACTTTCTGTGTTATGTTTGTATTATAACTGTGTTACAAAAAGGTCTTATACGTAGAAGAGAGCGATTTTGTTTTGACCATTTTTTTACCTCCATATTTTCAGCTTAAAGTTTTACACTAAATTTAAACTTTTGCATATACCACAAAAATATATTATTTAAAAATACATTTCATGTTTGAAAAGTCTATATAATAAGCTAAATTCTGATAAAGGAATTAATATCAGTCAATTTTTTTAAAGTTTGGCTCTGCCTAAGTGCTCATAAAATGTATGCTATCAAAATATTAAATAACTTTGAGTAAAGTATATTGCAAGTAAGGTAATATAAATTATCATGTAATAATAGAAAAAACCCTTGACATTTCATAAAAGCATCCGACCTCGCTTGTACCTAAACAGATAAATTTACCATCTTAGAAGTCATCACCGTACCTATTTACACTGAGCAATTAGCGAAGACAACCGACCAGATACATAGAGCTGTATCATCAAGGAAACTCTTTGCACAAACTCGTTTTGTTACCTGGTTGGTTTATACGGAGTGGCTGGCCTTGGGTACGATTGACATTCCATGCCCTTTCTTCCACCTTGTCTATGTCTTCTTGGACGGTGATTGCATACGTGAATCGTTATTAATATGCCACGCTTCCCCGCTAACCAAGGTCGCGTCTATGTGCAGGACTCTTTATTTCGTACATCCCAAATAATAAACTTTAAAACCTTTGAAATACGTATCATTTTTAAACTTCCAATCCTGTATGACCTAGACTTTCGTACGTGATTGGGTTATCACATTCAGCGCATCAAGTGTCCAAAAAGCGTGTAAAATGTTATTCATTATTTATAATTAGTCATTTCCGCGTCACGTTTCGAGATAAGATAAATTTATTTATTGTACATTTGCATTTCAAATTGCATAATGTTAATATTGTCATTGGTTTGCTATTGAAAAATATTATCATGTTTTATACTTGGTTGTTATCTGCATTTGTGTGTTACATTTTTTTTAGTAAACTAAGCTTTTCTACTAGATTACACACCGTAATAAATAATTTTTCCTGGTGGTCGTCCATTGGTCGAAATTCGACTATAATTAATTTTAATATGTTTTGATAAGAATGTCATTTTTATTTATCTATACCAACAACTTTGTTTAGAAACTTAATAGATATATAGTTTGTATTTGTAAAAAGGGGTCAAAAGATTTTGCTTTATTAATAAAAATCATATTATTTATGTAACTTTGTACAAAACCTAAATATTATCTCTTTTTTTATGATATTGGAAGGCTAACAAGCAGATGGATTTCCTGATGGCAAGAAATTCACGCCGCCTAGAGACACCAAAGTTGGTGAGTTGCCAACCTGAGGGCGGGATGTTAGGCGTCGAGCAAAAGTAAGTTTACCGGCTACTTTACTCTCCAAACCGGAACACGTCATGACGTTATGGCGGCAGGAATAGGAATGTAAGGCGGTGGTACCAATCCGGGTGAGTCGCTGCGAAACTCCACCACCTAGTCAGATGTCATGGTGTTAGTGACGGTAATCATATGCTCGCCTTTTATGAGCTGCCTACCAGGAAGGTAGATGGTCTATTCTGCAAAGGAGCCTGGACCAACACGAGTTTTCTTATTATTAACACACTATCCTTGATTTCTGCCCCGTGTTGCACCGGGTCTCATGGGGAATAGACCATCTGCCTTACTGCCAGGCAGCTCGTAACACACAAGTGGTAGAGTGCCCTGCTTCTACTTGTTTGGGCAGGGATTCACAGCCTTAGTCTCCGTATAGTAGGGTAGCCTATAGACGTGCGCAAATGGCCTAATACCCCAGCCACAACACAGCGACGCACCTTCAGCATCTATGGTGCATGGCCACGGTTGTCTCTTATCGTCAGCAGAGCTAATTGCTTATCCACTGTTTTATCACATAAAAAGTCTTTACACTGAGGGTAGTCAATAAAGGAGGAGGTAGTAAATGTAAATAAAATGATGGACGTTCTTAAATTCATTTCACTGAGTGGTTGCTATTAAGGGTAGGTAGACTCTTAGACTAGACTTTGTATGCGTCTAAACCTTAGGTTTAATCTAAATTTAATAAAGATCAGAAGATGGAAGCTAGGAATGAAGATGGCAAAAGATACTCATTATTCGCAACTTTTAATCTTTCCATTAAATAACATATAAGTAAGTAAGTGTCTTCACGCCCATATCTCCGAAGACGTAGGCAGAGGCACAACCAGGGCATCCACGACTAGCCGAAGACACTAAGTCCCACAATGTGATAGGTGGCAAGCCTATCGCCAACCGGGCACATGTCCAATCCCGAGCAACTTTTTTTTATTAGAAAATTGAAAAACCAAATTTTCCCGGGATTCAAACCCGGGACCTTAAGCAGTCAAGTCCAACACCGAAACCACTAGACTACAGAGGCGATAAATTACATGTTAGTTTAAAATAATACAAATTTAGGGCTACATGAAAAATATAAATTTACGTATGTACCTAGTATGTGTATATTTTTCATTAATTACAACAAATGAAATGAAAAACAAATAATGATAATGACACTATGGAAATGAATAGTCAAATAAACAGTTCTAAAATTAATAAATTAAAACAGGATGCTGATTTAACCACAAAATTATTTTGTTATTACTAGTCCTAAAAAACAGAAACAATTCAATGTAAAATACAATATGTAAACAATCTTGCGAAAAATACTGCGTAAGAACTCATTAAAGCTTCTGTATTATTTAAAAAAAAAACACAAAGTTCGATTAAATAATACATATATTTTACATACTTGTAATTTTCAACCATAATGGAAGCAAAGTTTCCTGCAAAGTCACCTTTGTTGGAAGGCGTGTTTACAACCGTCTAAACGTCTTTAAAGCGTCTTTTAATATATATTACATATTTGTACCATCGTACATTCCAACTGCTCAATGAATTTTATGAATTCTTTATTTATAAGGCATCTGACGTTTATAGGTTAGATTTAGTATGTGTGTTTTTTATTATACCTACTCTCGTTTACGAAAATGGATAGATGGATCATATAACCAATGAGCTGGTCATAAATTTAGCTAAAACATTTAATGTTTATAGATTATGTCTGTGTTTGCTATATTAAAAATATCAGTTTTACACATACGTAAAATTGTGTTTATGACGTTCTTACGACCAATATTAACAATCAATCGTAATCCAAAACTTGTCCAAGATTGATATTTTGATCCATTTATGTTATCGCTTGCCAATAACATATCTGTGGACAGGATAAATATGGCAATTAGGTACAGGATAGGGCGATGGATACACAGCTATCTAGATTGATTGAAATCCATCTTTAGAGATACATTATTAACGTTGGCCGTTAGTGATTAAGAATCTCTATCTAAACTATGGACATAAGACGTATATTTCTATTACCTACTATACTTTATTAATGTCCTATTTTTCTTAAAACAAGCTAAGTAGGTTTTTTGTAAACTTAAGAAAAATGTTACTTAGGTTTACTTGTTTGAACGTACATTCATCGTTTATTTTTTTTAACCGGATGTTTCAACGGAAATCCAATAATGGCACTTTTTTGTGAACTGCTTCCTAATGCGACAACCCTATCGCCAATCCAGTAGCAGAGCTGTATAGCAGCTACCTCGGAATAGTAAGTACCACCGATTTACCTATTCTGCCATCTATAGTGGGGAATACACTATCTATCGTTGTGTTCCGTAAGAGTGTAGGGTAGCTGGTAGGCTTGAACACGTGGCCTATCCCGGCCAGGGGCTAGGAAATTCCACGGCAAATAGGAACATTAGTTATTTTGTATTGATCTGATCAAAAACAATTTATTCTGGACAAAATTTATCTATTTTTATTAAATTTCCATATCTGTAAAAGTATTTCGAAAAACAGGAGAAAGTATTTTTTCTTATTTTGTTGGAAATACTTTAAACAGCAAATTACCATATAAGAAAAGCTTTTCACTTTCAAAAAAAAAATGTACGAATTTAATATAACTTGCAAGTTATAAAGTGCGTTTAACTCTTTACACTCACTTCATTAGTGTATGACGCATGCTTTTTTTTTTTTTGAATGACTAACTTGTTGCTAATCTTGCGATTTTTACAACTTCACCGAACTTTATCATGACGCATGCGTTGTCTTCTAAAGAATAGCTTTCTATTGCACCAATCGACTTGCATGAAGTTTCACGATTTGCTTTTTTTGCATGGAAGGGCGGTGTTCCGATAACAAACTACAAAGGGCACATAGCTACAAAGGTTTCATATGTACTTTAAGTCAATGTATTAAAGTTCATTTTGCAACTGATTTTTAGTTGCTATTTAATCACCTCGTCGTAACCGCGAAAAGGAAGGGTTATTTCAAATGCATATAATACATAATGGCATGTATTTCTGACGCATGTTTAATGTGCTTTTATGAACTGCATTATTGGGCATCTGTTGTTATGTCGAAAACAAAATAGTTAGGTAATTTTATTGTTGACGACAGGATGTGACGATTCCATTGCCTTATAGTGGAAATTTAATATTTTAGAGAGTATTCCACTTGTGATAAGCAACTTACCTTTAGTAATTATCACCTTATCTCTTACTAACGCTATAGCGTCCGTTCTCGCCGTTGTCTTATCCTGCACTTAAGCGTAGTAAAAATTGTACAAATTCCTTATCACGGCAAATTCCTTATAACGACGCACCAGTAACATTTATGGCGTAAAAGGTGATAATTGTTTTTTACCATCGGAAGAACCATCTATTCACTATTTAATATCCAAAAAACACTTCAAATTGAGGGTGATTAAAGAATTTTGACGTTTCAAGATTCTAATCTTATGCATATTGTGGAAGCAATTACCGGTGGTAGTGTTTCCGAAACATTACGAAGAACCTTCGAGGAAAAAGCTTACTCATTTGTAGAAGATCGCCTACCCAATGTAAGACCTCTGATAGGTATGGCTGCTGTTCGTGGATAGTGGAGATTATTTACCATCAGTCACTTGCTCGTTTACCTCTTCTATAATAAACACAAGCAGTATTTTTTTAAAAAGCCCTCAGGTAATTATATCTGTATGTTAGAGGTGTTAGAAAACGATACTATTACACATAAGTACTTAAATATGTTTCGTAACAAATATTATAATCATCCCGACCTGGATAATAAATACCATGACATCTTACTAGGTGGTGAAGTTTCGCATGCATTCCTTAGCTTTCTTGGTTCCTACTTTGCTAGGTTCCCTGGGTTTCTGAATGATCTTTTTCGCTTAAGGTTTTGAAAGTCAAAAGTACTTCTTAGTTCTAAATATAATGAAGTGGAGGCAGAAACCGACACTTCAGAGGTCTATTGTTAGTTGTCCTTCCCATACAAAGTCAGGTACGTATCAAGTGATTAATTGATGATATTCATATGGTGGCGTTTTTGCTAGTATACATTAGGCGCTGTCTAAACTGCGAACAAAGGCTAACCTTCAAATGTGCTAACTATTAAATTAGGTAGTATGTTGCTTAGCATACGTAATTTCTTTTGTACGAATTTCCTACTGTCATTTTTGGTACTAGTATCACTTCCTTTTCTAAACAAAATAAATATTTTTTTTAAATTTAACCTACTCTGGAAAATTACATTTGGTATAGATTAGCGAACACGCAGGAAGTTCTTCTTGTGGAAAGCAAAAATCGTCGTCTATAGATACCCTAAATGTTACTGATGATTTACTATCTAATGGTCGGGTGCTTCGATCATGTATGAGCCCACTATGAATGGAACACGATAAAGGCGCGTGAACACTCTATGGCAGCAGTAACATATAAAGCAACGTTGGCGATATCTACAGCCCAGCTATGACAGACAGTAGGCGATAGGGTTTTCACATCTCGATGTAGAAAACTAACATTTACCTACAATGGTTTTAGTTACATCTTTCAATTTTCATAAACCTAAAGTGATAACGTATGATTACAGTTCTGGATCTGAAAGGTTGTATTTAAAAATGGAGTATTTTAATTATCTTATACAGCGACAAGGATCTAATATTTTTCCAAAAAACATCCTGCTTAATTCGACACTGGGAGGTAGGGCAAAGTTTTGAACTATCTTAGTTATCGAAACTGCTATAACGAAATGGAAATCTTCATTAATAAAATTCAGGTTTAGATAGGTGTTGTTAAGGGCTCCTTTGCACAATAGGCCATCTGCCTTCCTGTGCCAGGCAGCTGTGGAAGGCGAGCATAGACTTACCGTCACTAACACCGTGACATCTGACTTGGTGGTAGAATTTCGCAGCGACGCACCCGGATTGGTATCTTCTTCTTCACGAGAGGTACAACCAAGGCACTCACGACTAGCCGAAGACACTAAGTCCCACAATGTGATAGGTGGCAAGCCTATCACCAACCGGGCACATTTCCAATCCTGACCAACATTTTTTTTATTAGAAAATTGGAAAAATCCGATTTTATTTTTGTTGGCCGACCCGGGATTCGAACCCGGGACCTCATGCAGTCAAGTACAACACCCGGACCGCTACACCACAGAGGCGATGACCCGGATTGGTACCACCGCCGTACATATTCCTGCCGCCATAACGTCATGGCGTAATCCGGTTTTGAGGGTAAGGTAGCCGGTAAACTTACTTTTGCTCGAGGCCTAACACCCCGGCCTCAGGTTGGCAAAGCACCATTACCACCTTTGGTGTCTCTAGGCGGCGTGAATTTCTTACCATAAGGAAATCCGTCTACTTGTTTGCCTTCCCATGTCATAAAAAAAATATAAAGTTGCGAAATGTTGCGAACTCACGGGCACTCAACGTCCTAATTATTTTTTTCAATGTTACCAAGGTAATTACCAACACAAAAACATATACAACATGTATTTCATCCAAATTGGTCTAGCCGTGGAAACATATAAATTGATATTTATATTAGTGTGGATGTTATAAAAATTACTTACGCGTGATAGTTAAGATCGCCTCTGTGGTCTAGCGGTTCAGGTGTTGGACTTGTCTGCATGAGTTCCCGGGTTCGAATCCTGGTTTAGGCAAGAAAAGTAAAATTTGGTTTTTCCAATTTTCGGTTAAAAATAAATGTTGCTCGGAATTGGATATGTTGGCGATCACTTATCACATTCTTCCATTTATTCATCCTTATTTATTTATTCATCCTTGCCACTTATCACATTGTGTGACTTAGTGTTTCGGGTAGTCGTGGGCGCCCTGGTTGTGCCTCTGCGTACCTCTTCGGGGATACGGGCGTGAAGTTATATTAGTTAAGGTCAGCAATTTCTTATAAACTTTTATTAAAGGTCACCTTTTGTATACGAAATCTTACTAAACGTTGCTTGACAAAGCTATCTAAAATCAACATAAGACCATGGAATAACATAAGAAAATGTATAATTTAATAATTATAAACAAAAGGCGTGTTTAATACAACGTCAATCACGCCCCAGTGTACCGGCAATCCTTTCATATATTGACACCAGTGTTATGCATGCCGGCGTACTGAATCTAATTAATTGCTTCAAGGTCTCGCTTTGTCTCTCTGATTTGTTGCCACCGACGTTATGTTTACCATGTGTACCATGTCATAAGATAAAGCCAGTAAACCAAATTTGGGACGTACAGAAAGTTTCAACTCGAAAAATATCTGCCATATTAGCATTAAATTAGCGTACACGTTTACACCACCGACACACCGAGAGGTTCGATTTCTGACGAGGACATTTCTGTTTTGAATATCTAGATGTCTGCATTTCTGGTTCTGGGTGTGCTTGTTAAATTTATTCTTGTATTAATTTAAGTATTTATAAAATAATTGTTTAGGCGTGTGTTAGTCCGGAGGTTTGGATAGTTAAGCACCTATATTTGTGGTTTCAATATGTCACCTGCAAAGTCATAAATATTCTGTACTGTATTAAGGTTGGCAACTCATCTGTGAATTCTCTTGCTGTGATCTATGTTGTCAAGTGACCCTCTTGAACGTTTGCGTCCATCTCTGTAAAAAAACTTCTTTCGTTCTATAGTGCGAAGTCTGAACACAACCAGCGACAATTTTTTTTTAGTTACCTACACAAACGGGATTTCCATACTTTTTTTTATTTTTATGACAACTCGTAATCAACTCGATTGTTTGAACAAATGTCGTCATTATTCAATTAATTTATGTAAAACTTAACCACCTCGTTGGTCGAGTGGCTAGCGCACACGCTTAACTACACAGATCAATCGCGAGGCTCGAGGTTTATTAAATTTATTCTGGTATCTATTTAAGTATTTCTATGTATAAGATTCGTTGACTAACACCCATAACACAAGCATATAATTTGCTTACTTTGGGGTTAGAATCAATTTGTGTAACTTGTCCAGGGATATTTATTTATTTATACATCTAATTTTTCACAACGAATCACTTCATCACTCACTCCACTACAATCATTGAGATAAATAGAAAAACAACGTGAAAACCGTATGAAAATTCATTCAGCGCAAATAGATAAACAGACAAGCAGACGAACAGACAGACAGATCGTTGTTTTATAATGTGTGCTGATATACGATGAAACAACGTGATCTGTTCATAAGCCATGACATAATTTTGTAGGTGAAAATTGACATAAAACGCTGTTTGCTTGTAACTCGGACCAAACCAAATAATCACATTGCTATAATAGACCTCAACGTTATTTGCATATAAAGTTTACGCATTGACATTCATTATTGTAGACAATTATTATTATAAATTGGGGACTAATCTATTCTGATTAGTCTAATTGATATTTTGATAAAATTCGAATTTTACATATGTTTTTTATTACAGAAATTTAAAAAGCATGGTGATATATATTTTTTATAAATACAATCTAAAAGCTATATCTGTTATTATATCTATATTACGATTCGTCACGGCTGGTCTGCAAAATTCACCATAGAGGCACAGGTTTAATTATTGTCAAGGACAGATAATTTTGAGAACACCAGTATTACAATAATAAAAGGAGATACAAATTAAAGTACATTTATTGATTTTTCTCTCTTTTTATTACTATCTCTGACTATAAAAACAAATTGGTACCCTTTTTTGTAATTGTTGAAGTCTAAAACAACCTTAGCAACCTAAATATGTTTGAGAACTGTAGTATATAAAATCAGCGAAAAATAAATAAAATTAAATAAGCACCTCGTTTAAATAAGCACAAATCAATAAAATAATAATATTAAATATATAAATATCTCTAAAAAAATTACAAAAATATGTAAATTACATACAATATGATTTTTAGAAACTTGATCAACCGACATGTGCGGATACTAGTCAGATAATTGTAGAACAAAAGTCATAAACTTTAATAAAACGTGCAAATAAATTTCCTCTAAGACCTAGTTTTAAAGTTACAGAGCAATCAATTAAAAGACCTCTGTGGTCTAGCGGTTCAGGTGTTAGACTTGACTGCATGAGGTCCCTGGTTCGAATCCCGGGTTGGGCAACAAAAAGAAAGTTTGGTTTTTCCAATTTTCTAATAAAATAAATGTTGCTCGGGATGGTATATATGCCCGGTTGGCGATAGGCTTGCCACCTATCACATAGTAGGACTTTGTGTCTTCGTCTAGTCGTGGTTGCCCTGGTTGTGCCTTTGCCTTCAATTTCGGGGATATGGGCGTGAAGATACTTACTGCACTTTTAAAAAAACATCACAAATTTCTGATATTTAAACCTTTGGTTAGGTTTTTCTGTTTCAAATTGTTATTTTAATTTAATCAAACAGGTAGGTTTACTTTCTAGCTGTCAGACAGGACTGATTTAAAAAATACATCACTTAAAACAAGTATAAAAAAACAACAAAATCTTTTCTTTGGCAACGTGTGCCAAAATATTTTTATTAATTTTTTATCGACAATTATTTGTCTAGAGTCCGCACATTTCATTGTATATCCTCGTATTTAGGATCCTAAAACATATTTTCATAATTAAACAAATGGTTGTACAAGCTTTTTAAACTCAAATTAAGTTTCAAATATCTACATATATAGTTCGTTACTTACATTATATAGGTACATTACATATATATCTTACGTTTATCTATCTTTAATGTAACGAGGTATTTACTTGGCTAATTATAAATTAGTAACTTGCACAATATTCTAGTCAGCCTCCTGTATTCCAAAACTTTCAAGCCTTTGAATTGAACTAGTACTCACGTAGGTCGAATAGACTCGTTTACTGCCAGGACAGCATTTCAGCCATTAAGTTATTCATGATTATGAACTGCTACTGTCAACTTGGTAATAAATTTATTGTACGTAAATGGAATATTTAACAACCCATTTACTAACTACAATATTTTTTTATTAAGTTAGAATGATTGAAACATTTATTGTTATAACCTTAGCTGCAGGCAAATTTTATAATACTTGAAACAATAATGAGAGCAGTTCCAAAAGAGTTTATATGTATATAACCACATAAATTACATATTGGTAAACAGTCACTGTATATATAAAAATAATTAGTTGCCGATAGGACGCTAGGTTTTGGTAATTTCAACCGGCGTCTTAAAAATATTTAGATGTAACGGGCCTTAGATAATGCCAATGTATTTAGATATTTTGTCGTAACTATAGGTACTTAAAGTGGAGAGGTCAGTAACAACAACAAACATTTAAATCTTCTAATCCAGACATTAAATTTCTATGGTAGCGGTATTCCTAATAAATATCCTATATTTTATAGGATGCCATTTTAAACAATTACAAATCAAATATACTAAATTAGAGTATGGTATAGTTAGTAAGTAAACAATTGCAAAAAACTTAAACATTAAAATATGTAACAAACAAAATTGTTTTACCACTTATAATGATTTACAAAAAATAAGTAATTTCGCGAAACTTGTATGACATTTCTATCCAACACCTAGAGCACACGAAATCTCTCGGGAATGAAGAAAATCTGTGCGAAAACTGCTTTGTTCCAATGTAATATCAAGAAGCATATATGTCGATTAATTTATTTTTAATAAATACAAATTTATTGGTTTTTTTTGTGTGAGACGTCAGCGATAAAACACATGGCTCTCCTGATGTAACAGGTACATAACTGTGCGGTCCTGTGGCCGGTATATGTTAGCCCTATTGTACATATGTGCCGGCTACCCTACCCTCCAAATCGGAACATGACAGAGTCATTGCGGTAGCAAGAATAGGAAAGGCGGTGGATCCCTATCCGGGTAAGTTGCTGCACAGCACTCTGCATTAACCAGCAGCCTTACTGGTAATGATCCATATTTTATTCTGTGCTCGCCTCTTACAAGTTGCCTAGAAGAAAGGCAGATGATCTCTTCTACTCAGTGGACCTGGACCAACGCGGGGACATCCATGTCATGACATTTAGGGACACGCTATCTATACATTCAATAAATTTTAAAGTATCTTCACGCCCATATCCCCGAAGAGGTAGGCAGAGGCACAACCAGGGCACCCACGACTAGCCGAAGACACTAAGTCCCACAATGTGATAGGTGACAAGCCTATCGCCAACCGAACACATAATCAAGCCCGAGCAACATTTTTTTAATTAGGAATTTGGAAAACCCTAATTTTCTTTTTGTTGTCGCCTCTGTGGTCTAGCGGTTCAGTTGTTGGACTTGACTGCATGAGGTCCCGGGTTCGAATCCCGGGTCGGGCAACAAAAAAAATGGGTTTTTCCAAATTTTCTAATAAAAAAAAATGTTGCTCGGGATAGGATATGTGCCCGGTTGGCGATAGGCTTGCCACCTATCACATTGTGGGGGACTTAGTATCTTCGGCTAATCGTGGGTGCCCTGGTTGTGCATCTGCCTACCTCTTCGGGGATATGGGCGTGAAGATACTTTTACTTTTCTTTTTGTTGCCCGACCCGAGACCTCAAGCAGTCAAGTCCAACACTTGAACAGCTAGACCACAAAGGCGACAATAAATTTTCTATATACTGTAAAATACAAAGACATACCTTTTTTAGTATTTAAAGTTAAGTTGTTCAGAAAGAGGACATATTAAAACAAAGCGCACCTCTCTAAAGAGTTTGTAGTATTTATTCCATTTCAATTAAAAAATAAACACTGAGATTGATTAAACACTTTATAAACATATGTAATCCAAGGTTTTATTCGCACAGTGCCTAAATATGTACACTGTATACAGTATACACTAAAATACACGTGTTGAAATTATGTGTAAAGTATATTTGTACGGATCAATTAAAGTAGGGCGGGTAAATAAGCTGGAAAATATTTCTAGTATCGACAATTTGTTCAATAGTTGCTTGTCAAAGACGGAATACTTGCGATATTCCGCGCTTTCATCACGATTTTGGTTCCTGTTATAGACGCCAGCGACAATCATGTTTTTAATCTAAATATTTCTTCATTCAGATCAATCTATTTTGTTAAGGGGAAACTAATAGTTTGTTTCACACTACACTGTGTAAATTACAGCGTAACGAAAAATGCAACCATGGATCTTTACATAATTGACATGCATATGTAGTTGAATTTTGCGAGGGTAAATTTAATGTTTTTTTTCTATTTTTTTAGTGAATTCACTATTATTTCATTAATAAAATCTAACAGAACTCGATTTTTATTTAATATTTAATAAATAACACATTTTTACGAAACAGCAATGTAATAAAACAGCGTATTAGGTTGGCACTTACAGCTCGCATCGCGCGATTTAATCAACATACTTTGTTCGCTATACATTGCGGGCTAAAAAACTGCTAAATATTTAACTACTTGTTTGCGACAATTTTTTTCACTATGGTGTCAAATGCACCCTGTATATACAATATTTTGTACAGCATTCACCTCTGTTGAATTGTCCCGTTTTGTTTAGTTTAAGAAATCAAGGAGCTCTGTTCATGCGCCGCCTAAAATTGAGCACTGGCAAAGTAAACTTATTTTTATTTCAAGAGAAATCAATACATAGTAGCACTTCTGTCTACTTTTTTCGAAGATACGGGCCTAAAACACTTTTAAAAAGACCGTGGTTAGTCAAACGAAATTGCTAACAAAAATAGACTAATGATTATAAGGGCTGACTTTTGAAAAATATTATTAAAAAAAACTGCTGGGTTTTCGTATCATCAAACATTAAAAATTTATAAACTTTATTCTAAATTATTTAAGCGGTTCCTTTACTATTACTAAACCTACATTAATATTAAATTAGATTTTACTTATTACTTTTTTTTTAGATTTTAATGAGAAAATTTTCTTTCATATGTCCTAATTACGTTAGTTTTCTGTAACTTACGTCAAATTAACATTAGTGTTTAATTGACAGAACAGTTAATACTGAACACTTGAAGATAGGATCTCGTAGCCATAGATACTCGTGTAACTAGTGACAAGTGCATTCAAACGCCGTAACAAACGCGATGGTTGTAGATACTAAAGATCAATATCTGTATCAGAAATAACAGCATACCGAAATGCTGGTACGCTGAATTACGTAATGTACTTACAACGAACTAGCAGCTAGCTCACTTTTCTTTGAAACTAAAATGAAGCCATATTTCCTTGCAGCATTATTTCTTACTAGAGGACATTGGACTTAATTTAAAGGAATTGATGGTTTTAACCCCAGGGAGTCTAAGCAAAACTTCAACGCTTAATCCAAGGAATAACTCACACGGTATGCTTAAAGGACCAGCTATATTAATTCAATTTAGGATTATAATTGTTCCAACAGTTGTTCCGTAATGCGACAACAAACAAACTGATAATCCAAAAACTCTTTTTTTATAGTTTTTTTATGATGTTGGAAAACAAACAAGCAGACGGATTTCCTGATGGTGAGAAATTCACGCCGCGTAGAGACACCAAAGGTGGTAATGATGCGTACCTACCTAAGGCCGGGATGTTAGGCTTTGAGCAAACGTAAGTTTATTGCTATCTTACCCTCGAAACCGAAACACCTCATGATATTATAGCGGCAGGAATAGGTAAGGCGGTGGTACCAATGCTGTGAAACTCTACCACCTAGTAGGGATATCACGGTGTTAGTGACGGTAGGCCTATGCTCGCCTTTTACGAGCTGACTAGCAGGAAGGCAGATGGTCTATTCTGCGAAAAAGCCCGGACCAACACGGGAAAAAAAACAAACAAAGCAAAAATTAAACAAATTATTAAGGGGCCATGTATGCTAAAATACGTCAGCAATATACTGTTTTTTTTTATACAAAGCAATTATGGATCTTGGCGACAAAAATACACAAGATTAACATTAATATGCTTTATAAGACTAGTGTTTCCAAAACACGATTCATTTCACTTTGCTCGATAGAAAAAAATAAAAAAGTTAACCCTTTTTTGAAAGCAAAACCCGTCTGTTTACTTCAATTATGAAAATATCGACACCAGATTTAACATAAACATATATAAGTATTATACCTAAAAGACAACTGTTTCAGTTTTTATATTCTTTTTCAAATTACTTTTATAATGTCAAAAATAGTGATTTGGCGCTTAAGACATTTACTTTAGATTTCATAGTAATCATGGAACGGGGGAGTGCGCTGATTGGCTCTTCTGGCTGACTAAGTATGGGGCCTTAATAAATCATAAATTTTCAAATGCTGTGTTTATTCCACAATCCAGCGAAATCATTAGTCCAGATATATTACTGGAATGTATTACCGTGGATTTATCAGATTACCGAACCAAGATTTTTCATTTTTTTTTCTATGAGTACTTGTGAAATGTGTGCAATGTTTGTCGTTGAACATTGCAGAACTGGAATATTTTTACTATGTTAACTTTATTTCATTATTAATAATTAAATTATCAAATTGTATTACAATAAAAGTCTTACATTAAAGTAACACAATTCACGATTTTGGTTTATACCACAAAACTATCTGCTGTAATTATTAATAGCAGCGTCATCTATTAATATTACACGATTTGTTTTAATTTTATACGAAATGAGAATCATCTTTTTTTGAAGTTAACTAACTGAAAAGGTAACTAGCCATCTGTGCCTATGTTATGAAAAACAACCCATGTTCGTTTGAATTGTAAGAGGCGAGCATTTGCTTTTTACTACCACCGTGATGGGTTTCGAGGTTTGTACCAGAATCATGCATATATTACCGTCAGGTAATACCCCTACTGGCGACAATTAACTACTAAAGTATCTTCACGCCCATATCCCCGAAGAGGTAGGCAGAGGCACAACCAGGGTACCCACGACTAGCCGAAGATACTACGTCCCACAATGTGATAGGTGGCAAGCCTATCGCCAACCGGGCATGATCCTATCCCGAGCAACTTTTTTTTTATTAGAAAATTGGAAAAAACCCAATTATCTTTTGTTGCCCGAC
>NJDC01010012.1:42119-52702 GCA_002245475.1 Calephelis virginiensis
AGAAACACTCACGGCCAATGTTAATAATGTATCTTAATCTAATGGATTTCAAGCAATCTAGATAGCTGCGTATCCGGCGGCCTATCCCATACCTAATTGCCGTATTTATCCTGTCCACAGATATGTTATTGGCAAGCGATAACATAAAAATGGACCAAAATATTAATCTTGGACTACAAGTTTTGGATTAGGATTGATTATTAATATTGGCCGTCAGTATATAATGTTAAAGCATGCTGTTTTAACACTGATTTTCAGGTCCCCCTTCAGTCATGACAGATATCAGATTTTTTCAACAAAAAAAATACTAATTCATTCACTGTCATTCAAATAAGTTGCTTACATAAAATAAAAACAGTTTCATTTTGCGCTTCGAAAACCTTATATTTTGAATCATCTTGCAAGGCTACCGCAAATCCCTACTACTAACTACTACTAACAAGCACAATTAGTAACAGCAAGTACAAACATAGTAATACAAAATAGCAATAAATGAAAACCTTACTTGATAGAGTCATCTGTACGTACCTATCAGGCGGATTCTTTAAAAAAATGTTTTTACTCCCGTATCCCCGAAGAGGCAAACAGACGTATAAGCAGGGCACTTACGACTAGCCAAAGACAATGACAGTAAGTTTTTTTTATATAGGTATATGAAAAAACTTACACTTCACAATTTATATATATGACCGGCTATATGGTCGAGTGGCTAGCGTACACACCTAACTACACTGACCAACCGCGAAGCTTGGGTTCGATTCCCGACGGGAGTAATTGTTACTTAATAATGCATACATTGAAAAATGTATGCATTTTTCAATGTATACATTATTAAGTGTAACTCAAAAACTACTAGTAGGATGTTAATAAAATATATGTAAGGCTAGTTCGGAACCATTAGCTATCTTTTATTTCGACAAATTTCGACGTGGTACCAAATGAAAGGTTGGAGTTGGTTCTTGCAGTTTTATTGCGCTTAATAATTCTAAACGGTGGTCAAAAACAAAACATCCGTCATAAAAATATGATTTCACATAAAGTATTGATTGATTGAATTATAATTTTTAGCAATGTGTAAAGGTTGCAGGGCAAGTTTGTATGGAAAGTGGTCCATTTTCTTTTTAAGTTAGTTTTGATAAGTATTGGATCTATCTCCCTCAGCAGTTTAATTTACGTTAGTGTAGCCTTCGCGCATACCTTCCCGTCCCATCTTAAGAAATTACAAGTAGTCCAGAATAGGTTCATGCGAACTGCCACAGGTACGTACGTCCGTCCGTCCGTGGTACGTTCGCAACGAGGACCTACATCGCGACCTCGATTTACCCACGATAGCGCAGCATTTCAAAGAACTATCGGAACGTTATTTTGAAAAAACGGCTGCCCACCCGAATCCGGTATTAACACCCGCGTATGACTACACATCGGCCGCGAACGCGCCCCCAAATCATATAAGACCCCGTCACGTGTTATCGGATACTCCCTCCTCCAAACCGGAACACGACAAACTGACAAAACAACAACATCACACTACACCGTCGCCGCCGGTCTCGGCGACGAAGACTTCCCTTGCGCCCGGCGCCTAACGCCGAGCGACGAGCCGCCAATACTCCTCCATCAAGTCCACCCAGTAACCAGAACGCAGCACCAAGTCAAGGTACGGTGTCCCGGGAGACAGCCCTTGTTGCCGGCGTTGTAGGTAACAGTCCGATGCATTTAAATAATGATGTCTCGGGCCTCAGCCCGAGTCCGAGCCGAGTGCTCACACTCGGCGAAGCTCGGTGAAGTTGAAAAACTCGCGATATTAGCAACAATTTAGTCATTCAAAATAAAAGCAGTTTATTTAAATTAAAATAAATGAGCTGCTTGTAACTTTGTGTATACATACCTACGTACTTAAAACAGGTAAACGTATGCAAGCACATATACTCGTATATGTGCTTATATGTTTTTGTATGTATGTACGTAAATAAGAATATACTGCAAGGAGATCAAAGTAAGTGCAAGTTAGACTACATGGCAGGTCCATTCATATTCACTTCAGTCTTTGCTTCATCACCACCAATCCAGCGTTAGCACTATGTCACGCATAATTGAAATTTAATACTTACATAATTTTAATGATTAAATCGCCTCTGTGGTCTAGCGTTCCGGGTGTTGGACTTGACTACATGAGGTTCCGGGTTCGAATCCCGGGTCGGCCAACAAAAAGAAAAAATGTATTTTTCCAATTTTCTAATAAAAAGAAATGTTGGTCGGGATTGGAAATGTGCCCGGTTGGCGATAGGCTTGCCACCTATCACATTGTGGGACTTAGTGTCTTCGGCTAGTCGTGGGTGCCTTGGTTGTACCTCTGCCTACCTCTCCGGGGATATGGGCGTGAAGATAATTTTAAAATTTTAATGATTAAATGTTCATTTTTTTTAATTTTTATTACTGTTTATATTGTAATTAATTATATTTTTTTCGCACTGGAAAATATCGTGATAAATCTTAAAGGTTATCTTCTTGTCCACTTTACCGCAGAGCCTAAAGTCGAAAGTCTTCGACCAGTGTGTGTTACCGGTGATGACATATGGAACTGAGATTTGGCCCATAAATGTGGGCCTCTTAATAAGCTCAGAGTCGCTTAGCGTACTATGGAGAGTTTTTATGGAAACATTATGTAATCAAATATTTGTATGGTTTGTTGAAATAAAATACTTGCATGTTTAGGTACTAACTAAAATACGAACTTACAACATTTTTAGTAACAGGAAACTGATATTATATTTACCTGATGTTACCGAAGTTCACGCTAAGGTCGAATGGGCAAAAACAAACGTCAAACGATAGAAGTCAATTTATAAATAAATCGTTTTGAAAGCGAAACCTGATTACTGATCAATCTATTTTACGCGGTTAAAGTAATCGTAATGGATTTTTAATTAGAAGCGTATCTTAATACTGGAGTGAGTTGCAATAGTTTTTTTTATAATTACAAGAGCGTTAAAAAGTAATTGCTTTCAACAAGCTTTATTTGTAAAAAATGTGATTACTTTACGACGATTACCTCATACCTCATTAAGAAAATAATATCAAACCGAAAGGCAAATGAAATGACAAACTTCTAAACATTATTGAATACCTGTAGACTTAAATAACCTTATTAATAAATAAAGCCTAAAGTAAGAGTAAAGTTATGTTGATATTACAGTGCAAATTACATTGTCCAATAATTATAGTTTGAACTCGGAGTACTTCAGGTGAGTTTATACCTATATGGAACGGCAAAGGTCACCTAATACCTACCTTGCCAGTCGCATAGCGCGTTGCTAATATGAGTCTAGGATAGCCTCTTTGCGTGAGTAAGTTTACCAGCTACTATGTTTAAAGGGTATCTAAACCAGGGGTTCCAAAACACATTTTGTCAAAAGTCCTTTTTGGGAGTCAGTAGCGCTTGTAGCGCCATCTCGTTTTTTATCTGAAAAATGTCAATAATGTACAATAATAATAAAAATGTACCAATCCGGGTGACTCACTGCGATACTCTATCACCTAGTCAAATGTCACGGTGTTAGTGCCGGTAAGCCTTTGCTCGCCTTTTACGAGCTACCGCAGGAAGGCAGATGGTGTATTCTGCAAAAGAGAACGGACCAACACGGGGAAAAACTTATATACCTACTTATATATTTCATTAATCTAACATACTATAATTGATTCTATGATCCGTGTAATACTTAATCATAGGAATATTATCAATTATTCTAATATTAAGAAATAATATTATGTTAGAATAAATCATGGCCATAACGCGGCATGTTAATATTTACATACATTCCACATTTTCTATGATATTAAGGACGTTTTAACATCATGTTTTATGGAGAAGCGATTTGTTTAATCATTAAATAGGTAAATATAAATGTGAATAACAGTCGAGTTATATTTTTCATTCATTCTTTACACTCTAACCCTCTAACTAATAAAGTTTACGTGCCCGTTGATCTGTGTAACTTCATTTTTTGTTAGCAAAAGTGAAGTTACACACGAGATCAGCGGGCGCGGAGGGAGGGTACACCAAACATGGTAATGATAGGTTGCCAACCTGAGGCCGGGATGTTAGACGTCGAGCAAAAGCAAGTTTACCTGCTACCCCACCTTCCAAACCGGAACCCGTCATGACGTTATGGCGGCAAGAACAGGTAAGGCGGTGGTACCAATCCGGGTGAGTCGCTGCGATACTCTACCACCTAGTCTAATGTCACGGTGTTAGTGACGGTAAGCGTATCCTCGCCTTTTACGAGACGCCGGGCAGGAAGGCAGACGGTTTATTCTGCAAAAGAGCTCGGACCAACTCGAGGAAAGCGTTTAATCGTCCTCAAGTTTTTTCTCACATATCAATTCGTATGTACTCATATTCATACAACTAGCATTGGTAGATTGAAAGGCTAGAACACAATGAATAATTAATGTCTCTATCATAACAAATAAATTGTTGGTGTAATATTTCATTTTTTTATTTACCTAAGTCTACTACAATGTAATAACATTAGCGGTAATGAGACTTCCGTATGTTTGTCATGTTTTTTGTTTTGAAAAAGTTGACAGCTAAATTATAAGCGGCTGGTACCACATAAAGACATTTTGCAAGGTAAGTGGACCTGTCAGTTTCATTTCAATGACTGTTGCACTGCGGTTAAAAACGAATTGGTTTTATAGTAAGAAAAAAGTATCTTCACGTCCATATCCCGGAATGGGTAGGCAGAGGCACAGGGCATCCACGATTATCCAGACACTAAGTCCCACAATGTGATAGGTGGCAAGCATATCCCAAACTGAGTTCATATCCCATCCCGGATAACATAATATTTTATCAGAAAATTGGAAATATATTTTTATATTTTTTGTTTTTTTTGCTGCCCGACCCGAGGATTAAATCCGGGACCTCAAGAAGTCAAGTTGGAAGCGAAACCGCTAGACCACAGAGGCAATATTGGTTATAAATGATGTTTTTTAGGAGATTAACAAAGTAAAAATGTAAGAATCTTGAGAACCCGAATGAGGTAGACAGAGATACAACTAGGGACCCCACGATAAGCTGAAATTACTGATGTTATTCCCAGTTTGATTACCGACTAAAGTTATTTTTAAGGGGACACTAATTCAATCTCGGGAAACGTTACTTTTGTTAAAAAAATTAAAAGCACTCTCTGAGTTGCGCAACCCGGAAATCAAACCTAAGACCTCACGTAATAAAAGTCAAAACCGTGCCACTAGCCAGAGGCGATCTTTCCGATTAACAAATAAATATAAATAAATAAATATGCCTGGACCAGTCACACATATTGAATCTAACCCACGCCGCCGGCAGCGAGGTCGCGGGTCGCGGGGTCGGTCGCAGGATGGCGAAGACCCTTGTTCCGCCCTGGGCGGAACACAGCCACGATGTCCTCTTCCGACACAAACCACGATCCCACTCTAAGCCGAGGTGCGGTCTCACAGGAGACACCCTTAGGAAGGCCCAGGCCCCACCCATACTTCAATCTTAAGAGTTAAAATTAAGCACCATATCTAATTGATAAAGATCAGTTCAGGTGTGTGTCCATGAAAATATATCAAAGTTACTTTTGCATTCATATTTGCATATAACGGAAAAACAGTAAGATAGATGATGATAAATGATGATGATTATTACTATGTCGTAATCGTAAAAAAATGAAATATTACACCAACAATTTAACATGTAAGATGTAGACATAAATTATTCATAGTACGGAGAGTTATTTAATTCCCTTGTTTATATCAAAGGCTTAGAGCATATGTTTGTGTAGAACGCCAACGGTAATCAATGCACGTTTTTTCAAACAAGAACCACTGTTTTATTTATATATATTAATTTTAAGACTTTGTACATTTTTAGGGGGAATTATTTTCTTTGTTCAAGCAAGAATTGCCCGCACTTTTGATTAAGTGACAATAAGACATTATTTGTTTACTTTTTAATTTATAGTAACAATGATTTAAATAATTAACAAATTTTATACTAGCACTACCAAGTTTCACTGGTTTGTATGTTTGAATAACAAATTTAGGCTTTTTGTTAAACAATAGTATGGCTTGGCTAGATCATGCTAAACCCATAATTGCCATAATCGTAAATATTGAGTTAGTGTCATAATATGAGGTGTACACGCTCTATAAAGATATTTTCAAAGTCCTGTCCAATCGGATTCCCTTTCGAAGGCTGAATAGCGAACTTTGACTTCTTGTAAAGCACGATTATGGCTAGAGTTCCTAATTAAAACAATCATTGTATATTTTACACAAACTTATCTAAATATTCACATGTTTACTGTTTTATTAAACGTTAAGTAACAGAGAAAATAAATTGGGAAAAATAAACGGGTTTGCTGCTCAATATTTCATATTGACAGTTACTATAATGTTAACATCTTTAATTATTTATAAGGGATACCCACGATATTTTTTTTATTGGTCGATATTTCGGTCTAAAGTTAATAAGTGTCAAAAGTTATGGCTCCTACCGCAGCCCCGTTCTACTTACGGTCTATGCAAATAAACCGAAATATCGACAATTAAAATTTTTATTTGTCACATATTTGTAAAACATTTTTATATGTCCTGAGTATCCCGTATAAATAATTAAAAATGTTTATAAACTAAATTTAAGTAAAGAAATATTGGCAGAATATACGTTATCATATAATGTGTTCTATACTTTTTATGATTATTCTACGGTGCAATATAATATAAGTAAGTTATAAATCCAATTACGCCTATATTTTCAAATATACATTTATTTTATTAGTTTCATTCAGCATTCTACTGCATCAGGAAATAGAACTGCATAAGACCAAGATTAATTAAATGCATAAATGTTATATAGATCCATAGTTACATGTCCTCACGCGGAATCCTGTAAACTGCAGTGACTGTTGAGTGCCAAATCTCACGAATCTTGTCGAACTTTTTGGTTTCCTCCATATTCATTACCCTTTTCATTTATTATTTTTTAAACCTGCCGGTTCCGGGACCTCTTGATACCATCCCCGGGTAACACTAGAGCGATTTGTTCGTGGAATGTTAACCAAAATCTCCCCGGGTACATACATTCATCCACATTCACAGAGTATATCTGCTTAATCAATCTGCCATTTTTTCAGCATGACCGAGCCAGTGGAGCATGCCCTTTCTCATTTTAACTTTATTTTAAAAAATGTCTAGAATTACAAATACCCTTACAAATAATGTTTTTGGAGACATCGAGATGTCGAGGAAAGTGATAATCAACTGTCCGCATGCCATTTCATCGCGATCGACTATCTTCAAAAACGACGGACTACCAAATTTTTGTACACAATTTTACTACTGTAGTCACATGTCTTTCACCCCTAGCTGTGTAAAACTAGGTTTCACCTAGAATTTTCAGAAAATATGGCTTAGATAAATGTATGAGAATTTAAATCAGCAAGTGGTATGATCTATACGTTGAGAGATCAGTCAGTCTGTGGGTTTTTAACTTTTTATACTGCTTTTGCCCTTGATAATGTTCTATCAGGGATAATAAGTTTGACATTAATTATTCATACAGCTAGAATTTATAAACGATAAATAGAGTCATGGAACATTATAATAAAATTGCTATTGTATAATTAATTATAGTTAATTTAAATTCATTATGCGTTTACCGTCTTATTAAAATATAATCACGGAAATATGTACGCAAGAAAATCCTAATACCTAAAACTGCTAGAGTTTGTAAAGTTTAGGATATTTGTAAAAAGATTAAGTTAACGTTTTAGGTGTTTTCGGCTAATCGTGAGTGCCGCGATTGTCTACCTGCTACCTTTTCCTCTTACCTTTTCTTTTGTAACCGAGTAACAAGTATATAGTTTTTGTAACAATACAAAAAAAATACTTTTTGGAGTTAGTTAAAAATATATAGCTTAAAAAGACAAATTTTGTTAATTATACATACATACATACATATCTTCACGCCAAGTTCCTTACGGGGTAGGCAGAGAGGTTCGAGTGCCAGACCTCACGATCCTGACAAACCTGTCTTGCTTCCTTCACATTCATAACCCTTTTCATACAAACACGCCGGTTTCGGTTTGTTTATTATAACAGATGTAAAGGCAAGAATGTATATTGACTTATAAATAATTAAAAAAAATCACTAAGACAGCCAAGACGTTGTCTGTTGCCTACTTGTGGCTACGATTCTAGGCACTTTAAGAGGCATAACGTAGCCATTTTACATCGAAACACAACAAAGGCGAGCACGGACATTATAGTGACAAGAATAAATGATGCCTAGGCAACAATCCGGGTAAGTCATTACTAAATTTTTAGCTTTTTCGACTCCTTAAAAGCGGGGCTTGGATTCGATTCTCGAAACATGGTCTATTTTATTATGTATTCCCCGTGTTGGTCCGGGCTCCTTTGCAGAATAGACCATCTGCCTTCCTGCCAGGCACCTCGTAAAAGGCGAGCATAGGCTTACCGTCACTAATACTGTGATATTTTACTAGGTGGTAGAGTTTCGCAGTTACTCGCCCGGATTGGTACCACCGCCTTACCTATTCCTGCGTCCATAACGTCCAATGCTTGCCGTTGACGTGTTCCGGTTTGGAGGGTAAGGTAGCCGGTAAACTTTTTTTTGCTCGAGACCTAATATCTCGGCCTCAGGTTGGCAACGCACCATTACCACCTTTTGTGTCTCTAAGCGGAGTGAATTTCTTACCATCAGGAAATCCGTCTGCTTGTTTGCCTTCCATTATCATAAAACAAATCCGGTACTTCAGTATTAACATGTATTAGTATCGATGATACAAACCCATGACATATTATAATTCACTTTTGTATGGCACTAGACAGATTCATTACGGCGATAAGAAAGGTAAATCCGGGGATCCCTACCCTGGTAAATTCTTGCACAATACTCTACCACCGTCCACCAGGTGTGTTGTTAGTAATGATACATGTAAAGTATGCTCGCTTCTAACGAGTTAGCTGGAATAATCGATAATCAAGGCAATAATCTTTTCTACGCATGGTATCCGAACCAACACGGAGACGATCTCTCGTTCCTGCATATTTTTTAAATCGTAAAAAAAATCGTCTCAAGTCTAAAATTATTCAGAAAATCGAAGGGCCCTGTTTTTTTAAGGTTTTAAAATTAATTTGTCTGGTTTTTCGTATCATGAAAAAATTACCTCAATTTTTGCAGTAAATTATCGTCAGTAAAAAAGAAAGTTCCATTAAAAATGTTAGTAACTTAAAACGGTAATATGTACGTGTATCTTGTAGGTACTAACTGGCTTAACCTCTAAGATCGACGCTGGAACCTCTGGCGAACGACCGGTTGATCGAGATCGACCGTTTGGGCATCACTGAAGTACGCAATAATACGCAATACGCAATAATAGGTTTGACTTTACTAAAAGTCCAATAAAAAATCTGGTATTAGCACGTCTATTCTCAGACTGGGTGAGAGTAAAAAAAAAGTATCTTCACGCCTATATCCCCGAAGAGGTAGGTAGAGGCACAACCAGGGCACCCACGACTAGCCGAAGACACTTAGTCCCACAATGTGGCAGTTGGCAAGCCAATCACCAACCGGGTACACATCCAATCTCGAGCAACGTTTTTTTTAAATTAGAAAATTGGAAAAACCCAATTTTCTTATTGTTGCTCGACCCGGTAATCGAACCCGGGACCTCATGCAGTCAAGTCCAAAAACTGAACCGCTAGACCACTGAGGCGATAGGGTGAGAGTACCTACTTCATTTGAAATTATTAATGATTTAATTTGATTACTTTATAACTTTTATTTTTTTTTATTAAGAAGCTTAAAACTGAATTTGTAGCTTTTTATATCTAAAATGTGAAGAAAAACTTTTTTTTTATAATTGTATAAAATGTTTTATATGTGTAATTTTACGCAAAGTCTGATTTAAATTATTTATTTTGTGATTTGTATAACGTATATAATTTGTATACATATCGCCCGTATTTTTTTGCAAGTCGTAACTTTTGTAGTTTATAAATTAAGGACCTAGCAACACTTAGTATTAAATGACCAAATAACTTAAAATACGGAATGTAGAGAAACATTTGAACTTACAGGTTGTCTTACATATACATGCAAATCTTCACGCTCCTGCATGAATGATAATATGAGAGTAATAAGTTACATACATACATAGCCACTATCTTCACGCTAAGTCCCTTACAAAGTAGGCAGAGAGTATCGAGTGCCAGACCTCACGATCCTGACAAACCTGTCTAGCTTCCTTTATATTCATTACCCTTTTCATACAAACACGCCGGTTTCGGAGACTCTTGACACCACCCTCGGATAATATCCGACTGATCTGATCGAGGAATATCAGTCTTGGTCTCCCCGGGTACCTACATCCATCCACATTTGCATTGTATATTTGCCTTGGTAATCTTTCATCTGTCATTCTTTCCACATGTCCGAACCTTGTTATTTTATAAGGGTGTAGGCGCTGAGTGCACACAAGTTTGAGCTTTCGTACTTGCAATTCAGGATCGTTAGTTCGAATCAGATTAGC
>NJDC01010013.1:0-19507 GCA_002245475.1 Calephelis virginiensis
AACAACTCCTCAGAGCATTCCCCATGATAGATGCGGTAGAGAATACTGAGTGACCCTACATCTCTACGCAACGCCAAGGAATCAAGCCGAATGATAATAATTGCCCGTACATTGACAATTCGAATTGCTCTTCGTTGAATGCGGTCAAACGGAAGGAGCTGGTACTGTGGAGCCCCTGCCCAGAGTTGAGAACAGTACTCCATATGAGGCCGAATTTGCGCTTTATATAGTTGTAAGAGAGATGGGTCGGCTTGATTGAGCACACCAAGTTTTTTAAAGGCTATTTTAGCCTTCTCCTCCAGATGACCACGAAATTGAACATTACTCTAAATGTCAACGCCGAGTATACCAATGCAGGCTGTGGCAGAAAGGGAAACGCTCTCAAATCGAGGAGATGCGACAAAGGGAGTCTTTTTAGTGGAAAACGCGCAATCTTGTGTCTTGTTAGGGTTAAATTGCACCAGATTCTGCTGGCCCCAAAACGAAATTTCAGACAAAAGATTGTCAATTTTAGACACAAGAGGGTTCCGGCTCTCGATGAGATGTTACTGCGATATATTATGTCGGCCGAAGTATATGGCTTCCCCAGTAGTATCGTCTGCACAGCAATGAGTGTCACTAATTTGCAACATGTCATTGATATGCAGAAGAAACAAAGTAGGAGAAATCACACAGCTTTGGGGAACACCATTGGGAAAGCATTGACAGGTTTGAACTCCTTGCACACACCTTCGACAACGACCTTGTTGCTACGCCCCGCCAAAAAACTAGTGATCCATGTACATAATTTCTCAGGAAGACCGTAAGAAGGAAGCTTGAAGAAGCGCCTTGTGCCACACCCGATCGAAGGCTTTCGCTATGTCCAAACTGACAGCCAATGCTTCTCCCTTGCTTTCGACTGCTTGCGCCCATGGGTGTGTTAAATAAACCAAAAGATCACCAGCTGAACGACCACGACGGAAACCGTATTGACGATCATTTAACAGCTGGTGCTCCTCTAGGTACCTTAAGAGCTGGCAGTTTGTTACGGATTTCATAACTTTGGAAAGCAAGGAAGTTATAGCTATAGGTCGGTAATTGGACGGATCCGAGCGGTTAACTTTTTTAGGGATCGGGTGTACTAACGCGGTCTTCCATGAATTCGGTACAATGCCTGATGAATAGGAGAGCCGGAAGAGTCGCGTTAAAACCGGTGCCAGCTCAGGAGCACACACTTTGAGAACAATCGCAGGGATACCATCGGGCCCACTCGACTTGTTGACGTCCAATGAAATAAGTGTTCTACGCACTGAACTCTGCAGAAACTTTATTTCTGGCAAAGACACTTCACACCGCGGGATGGTCGGCGGCGTGTTTCCATGGTCATCTAAAGTCGAGTTGGAAGCAAAGAGGGAGCCTAGAAGTTCGGCTTTCTCCATTTTTATTATTAATACTTTATACTTTTTGCTAAACTACAGTACCTACACAGGCTAAAAATTAAATAAAAATTGCAATGATTGCTCGATCACTTCCAAAGGATTAGGAAATTCGTAGCGTTCTCGTTTTCCTCTAAAATCTTTTTTGGTACAGGAACTATTTCAACAACGTAATATAACTTCTCACTAATCTCTGTATCGTAAGCTTTAAATAGTTTACTAGTAATGTTTGCATCTCTATAAAACATAACTTTTACATATCCATCCTCATCGTCACTCAATGCGGAAGCTATGTATATATAAATTAGTTTTTTACCTTGTATCTTCAATAAATACGTAAGTTCCAGAAATATTTTACTAGAATGCTGGTTTTCTTTCTGAAGTTCGTCGCTTTGTTTTGATATACTATGTAAATTGTGTTCGTCAATGTTGGAAATGTCTTTTAACGCAGAAAAAGGTAAATCACCACTGTTATCGGAGTCTAAAGAGTAGGTGTTTTAGCCAGAATAGACGCTGGTAGTACATCCGGTATCATCAAGTCAACGACGTGATCAATTGGAGTATATTCCTATGGTCTCAGGCAAGAACATATTCCACGGGTACAGTAACAGCTTGAATCGCGGTACATCAGTTTTCCCGGACTTTCGGACTTTGGTGAACTTTCATGGTCCCACCTAAAGGTACTATAAAATCTTATATTTCATTTTCCAAGAGAAAAGCTTCTTCATTAGTTATCACGAACACTTGGTTCTTACTTGCATCACGCAAAGCAAGAAAGGAGTCCTTGGCATTTATAATGTCTCGTCCAGTAACGACTAATCAATCGTGCGTTTCAAAAAGCCACCAACGCTATCTGCAGCACTTTTTACATGGCCCGGCTTAAAAATAGTTCCTTGTGATTTTTTAAAGCCATAGTCATTGAAAAGTTTTGTACACATAAAACAGAAGTTTTGATTTTGTCGATGATGTGTGACTGAGCCATCAGTCATTTTGTGGATCACGGGATGCAGATGTACCCAAATATGATGTTTTCAAATACAGAGCAGAATGAATGAACATCAAAATTGGAATCATGTCCCTTGATGTATTACACTCCTTTATGCAAAAAAAAAACTTGATGCCGTGCCGTTAAACAAATTCCTTTAAGTTTTAGCCCTGATGATGTTGTTACAAGAGAAACCGGTAGGCTATTTATCAAATAATAAATTATTAGCGATACGTATAACAGTACAAGTGTTTCTTCTACGTAGATTGTGGCCTGGTGGAGGTGTGATCGCATGAGGTACATCTGGTTCAGGAGTCATCTTAGGAGTATTTCTTGTAAGACTGAAGAGCACGAGTGTGGTAATACGCCATTTTCATTTAGTTTGTCGTGTTACACGTTGCTATAAGCCTTTTCCAAGTTCTTTTGTTTAGTAGTACCTTCTCAAAGCCTTTTTTCTTGCTTTCTCTTCTCTATCAGGGGCTAATTTTCGTTTGTTTCGGTACCGACGTTGGTTTTCAGCTGGAGTTACGACTATGATATTCTGTTAAATATATAAAAGGGTTTTATTCAAGTTTTATAATCAATAAAGTAGTAAGCCAGTAATAGAATTGGTAAACTTTGAAAACTTTGTATACAATAAAATTATTATAATTACAAATTTATTAGGTACAACTTTGTTACCATATCTACAACTGTGTTACCACAGCGGAGTAACTAAATTGTTCAGTGACACTGTTGTAACATAACAACGTGGTACCTGACATTTACGAAATTACCTCGTGATTTCCATATTTTACGGTAGAACATAATTATGTGACATAAATGCTACTCTCATTATTTAAAACATAGTGTTCAAGTTAAAAAGCTTACCGTTTTATCGAGTAATAAAAATTTTCACCAAATAAACATACGCGACACTATTAACAACATGGCGGCGACTGAATGGCGTCATGCGGTTAGCAGCATTCCCCCTGCCCCACAGACAGCCAAACGAATGAAGCGAGCGGTTAGTGAAAAAGCGACATCATATATTTTTATGATAAAATACTAGAAACATAGTGGAACCGTTTTGGTATTGTTTGTTAGGGACAAAACTATTTAATTTTTAAAAAAAAAAACTGAACAATTTATAAATGCATAATGATAACATAAAAACTGCGTTCTTATTTAGCTGCTTTGAAAGAAAAATACTTTTCCGGTTAAGTTTGTCTGCGCTTTAGGTCGGGGACGTGTTACGTTACTATGAAAGACAACTATGTTACCATAAACCTCCTCTTTGTGACACAAAACATCTTAAAATATACTAAAGATTTAAATTCCAATGTTCATAAAAGTAGAAGAAAGAATGCGGTAGTCTCACATACAGCGTATGTTTTTACAAACAACAACTATTAAGAAAATGTCATTATCAGATTTTCTTTACGGAGAGACACAAAAATCTGCACTATCAAGTATAATGACCCATTACCGCTGTGCCGGTCGGAGTAGGGGTGTTAGGCTATTTTCGTTACGGAATATCGGGATTCGGTCTCGATCGCTTTTTCAATGGGATGGTGTTAGATTTGGTAAGTATTGAAATAAATTATAATAGACTTAGGTGAGTTAGAAATACATGCACTGGACTTAAGCATTTTTGTAATGATTAAATAAACTGGATATGGACTTAGTAACTAAAACATCTATTTATTAAAAATACGTTTTATTCATCAAAACATTCAAAATCAAAATCTTATAAAAAATGGTTTATTCGCTTTTCAATGTTATAAAAGTACAAAAATTAACATCCATCAAAATAGGAACAAAAAAACTTAAAAGTTAAAAATAGGAACATGTTTTCCTAACATTTATAAAAATAATATTTTTTTAAACATAATACTGTGTCAAGTCAACATTTAAAAAAAAACAATATAAAATCTTCTAAAAAATCCTTTCATGCGTATATTTATAAATGTACCTATTTAAAATTTTAATCAGACTTATTTATCGGATCAGGAACTATATACTAATTATAAAAACATGAGTCGTTTACGAACACTTTTTTGCCTTACAATAATAAGTCAAATAGAATTTAAAATTTT
This sequence comes from Calephelis virginiensis, assembly GCA_002245475.1. Lineage (NCBI taxonomy): Eukaryota > Metazoa > Arthropoda > Insecta > Lepidoptera > Riodinidae > Calephelis > Calephelis virginiensis. The sequence continues at coordinate 4,479 of NJDC01010013.1, forward strand.
CAATCACAGTAGGAACAATAACACTAAACAAAGTCTTCCGACAGCGGGGATGGCGAAACTGTAGACTCGACATCATCCGCAATTTCTTCAACGTCGTCGCCGGCTAGAGTTTGGACGTTTTTGAAATAACTTAGATCTGTAATGTCTTGCCAGTGGTGTCCAAAATTTTAAAGAAAGAAAAAATTTCGCCCCAGACAGGATTTGAACCTTTCGTCGTAACCTTTCGTCTCAAGCCGAAGCTCTAACCAATTGAGCTACTGAGGATTCAAGTCCCGTGGCGTAATTTTTAATTCCTTTCTAACCCGTTAACCCGTTAATAGAAAATTTATCCCAAGCACAGGGTAAGTGCTAAAATAAAAATATGGTGTCCAAAATGTTTTTGTAACAAGTTATTTAAGTCATCAAGTTTCTCTTTTTTGAGTTGTAATAGGTGTAGGCACAATGTGAGATATATTTTTGCCTCTTTTTGTAAGAGGTAAAAGTTGACATATTTCATTCCTGTATGGTACTTCCCCACGTGCTAATATTTTTCGAACCAGTTTTTCAATAATTATTCGTTTGCATTTGCTAATTTGAAAATAGAGGGTTTGCGTGCTTTTTAGCACAATTTTACAAGCCTCTTTCTAGTTAGATACTGGTATTTGATCAACAAGTTGATGAATAGTTGCATTGGTGGCCATTATATTAATATAGTCAGAAGGACTTATGATGTTTTCGAGTCGCTTGTTTTTTTCAGTGAGAGCAAAAACTCTGTCAGGTGGAATGAAACTATGACCCGTGACTCGAAAAATAATCTCCACCTTACTAATGTTATTTAGCGTCTCATTCAACCATTTTGCTACCATCCCAATCATTGTAATAACAATAAAATTGTAATAAAAATAACAATAAGGACAATAGACCAGTTGTTTTTTGTTAAACATACACTAGCAGTGCCCCGCTGTTTCACCCACATAATTCCCATTCTCGTGGGAATACCTGTATAAAATATAGCATATATGTTATTCTGATGTACCTTAAAGCTACATTATTGTTAAGTTTCATTAAAATCCATTCAGTAGATTTTGCGTGAAAGAGGAACAAACATCTACACTGACAAACATTGATATTTATAATATAAAGAGTGTATCAATGTATGGGTTTTAAAGCAAAACAACCAAGTTGTGTACACTTCTATTTTATAGGGAGTTTATCGTTATAAAGGATAACGTTATAAAGAGTTTACACTGTATTTAAAATGTCAGGAACGTGCGATGACTTAATAATTAGGGTATTTGAGAGTTAATGCTAATTTTGCTTTTTAAAAATTAAATTTTATTTATACTCTTCGCCTAGTTCGTGACCCCTAAGCTTGGCGTGAAGATATGTATGTATGTAAATTTTATTTAGCAAAATGGCCGAGCAAGAGCGTTATTGACTTTATATACACATCTTTATTGCACTCAGTTACTCACTTACTTGACAGTTTCTTGTATGATGCGACAAAGAAGCTATATGTAGCTGTTACTAACTAGTGAATGTATATTTGTCACGTTTTTTTAAAAACAAAAATTTTAATCAGAAAAACTACTGAATGGATTTTAATGAAACTTAACAATAATGTAGCTTTAAGGTACATCAGAATAACATATATGCTATATTTTATACAGGTATTCCCACGAGAACGGGAATTATGTAGGTGAAACTGCGGGGCACTGCTAGTTTACGTTTAACAAAAAACAACTGGTCTATTGTCTAATATATAAAATCGTTCTGAAAAAAAAATCACAAAACCTTTAAAAATATTATACGAGTTAGGTATTGCGGATACTCAGATTAGTCCTGACCTGTTCAAAGTTTATTAGGTCGCCATGTTGGTGTGATTCCGATCACTAAGTTAATGAAAAAAAAAGTGTAACTGTAACTTACCTGTTTTCTTTATTTTTTTAAACTTATGTTTTGCTTTTTTTTTTGCAAGCGCTGTAGGCACAACATTTAATAAATTATCCATTTTATCATAATAAAATCGCAATAAAACACGGAGCACAACTCTTCCCAACACGTGAAGAGAACGGGAATGGCGGCCTTGACGCAGTAAAAATGGCTTGTGATTGGCTGAAATGGACTTAGGCACTTCTGATTTTGACACATGTTGGGACTTAGGCTCGTTCGAAAAATTTCTTAATTTTCGCCTTAAATTTCTTAAAGAATTCTATTATTTGTTTTGAATTCTAGTATATGTTTTAATATATTTTGTTTATATCCTCTCCGTTTTTAAATGTTAACATAAACATGTCAAGAGGTTCCTTATTTGTCCACCGCAGCTTATTTACGGCAGATTCAATTTGGAACCCTTTGGATAGTAGGTCACTTAATTCTTGCTGGCTCAAAAGTGTGGTGAAGTTTTTTAGCTACTACTCTGATCGGCCTTATTTGATTGTTTTCATAAGAGCGCCATAAATATTTGTTGATATTTAAACGATTAACAATGACTTCTTTTATCTGAAGATTTATTTTGACACTATTTTTCTTAGTCATTTTGTTCGAAAATTTGACATTATGACGCATTTTTTAAAATTTTAACATATTTGTTATAGTCAGAAATGGCGCTTATTCTGATACTCGTAGTTAGTTACTTATTATAGTTGTATGATTTCATTTTTAGTTGTCTTTTTATTCTTCTAGATATTTTTATTCCTTTAGTAATCCACTTAGGAGTGGTACTGTAAGTTTTTATCTTTATTTGATTTATAGGAAAACAAAGATTGTAAAGTAGGATGAAATTCTCATGTAAAATATTCAATGCTGTGTTACAGTTTCTCGTTTCATAAATTTCTGACCAAGACATATGTTTGCAATTAATTTGTTTTGAATTTTTAATTGTTTGATTTACTGTAATCACGTTTCTTAATAAATATATATTTTTTACATTCTGGTTGTTTTATTAAAGTAAACGATAAACTTGGGCCATTTCATTAGCTGATAAACATAAGTGATGATTTTGCCTTCAAAATAGTCGAAGTGAAGAAGAAGAATAGTGCTGAAAATTTGATCCATGCATGAGTTTTGCCGTGTTGGCATATTTGTAATTTAAAGTTATAATTTGAAGATATATCTTTATATTAAATACATGTGTCTGTTGTTTTTAGAATATCAATATTAATGTCACCAGCAATGATAAATCTTCTATTATTCTTAGATAAATACAGTAGTAGTACTTCTAAATTATTGAAAAATTCAACTAATCTTGAATTGGGTACCCTGTATTTGACGACACTACATATAAGTGAAGGTATTATGATACCACAACACTAAATTTTTTTTCTGTACAGATTTACAGTGTCTGAGAGATTGTTGTAAAATCTTTCACACTGAGGCTGATTAAATCCCATGGCACGAGCGACGCTTGTGGAAGTTGGCTGCCTTAGTAAAATATTAGGGTGCCTCTTTATAAACCCGCGCAATCATTCCTTACCAGCCATTTTGCTCTCAGGGTTAAATCTTAAAGGAATATTGTTCTTCTGCGCATATCCAAATGCGAGTATCCCTAAGGATAGTAAGATCTAAACCTTAGCAGTCATTTTGAAAAACATGTGTAACTTTTGCAGATACAAAATACATCCTCTACTTTTTTCGAGAATGTGGTGTCGTATCTTCCAAGATTGGTTGCTGAATGAAATCTGCTTAATCGTAGTCATAAGGTAGACATAGTCATACTCAGCTCTTTTGCGACAGATCTTATACTTCCTCAATCAAAAGCTATGAGTATGAATTTACTTCAAACCAGTGATTTGCAATACACTGAAATTAAAGGAAAATAAGATAAAATTTTGACAAAATCTTCGAACTCACCTGGAATGCCATATAATAATGGTAAATAAATTAAACTGTAGTAGCAATTAAAGGTGCCTTATCACTCAACAACAACTGAAGTTAGCAAAAAACGTCACTCTGCTTCCGAGTTATGACGTATGCGCAGCCTTATCGTACGCGCAGTCTTAGACCACCCTACTCGTCGGCTTAGAGTGTAAACCTGCTAACTCCATATTAGGTAAATTTTCAGAAAAACAAAAAAAAACATTCATGAAAATATGAAATTAATTTATGAAAAGAGTTTTATATATTTTCAAAATTGTGTTTGTATACCACACAATTTGAAATAAAAAAAGATAATTTACTTCAGCATTTATTTAAATAACACCACTTTTGTGCCTTAGCAGGTTTCTGTAATCAAATTATTTTAAAGTCACTACTTAAAAACCAACTTGCAGGTTTTCATAAACTAAAACAAAATTTATAGAAGTATTGATAGCATTCATAAAACAAAAACAAAAAAATCTCTAAAAATTAACAAAAATAAGGTTTTGTCTTTACGTCCTTAATTTAAAAACATAATTTTCTTTCAATATTCAACGAACTTATATCGCGGGCTTCAAGCCAGAAGGGCGAATAAGCTATACCCTTACTTTTCAGGACAAGCAAAAAACTTAATAACTTTTTTTCTAATGCATGTACATAATAAAAATTTTGCATGTGTCTATGAAAATAATTTAATATTTATATGCAATGTTAATTTTTTGTATAAGTATTTGAAAACTCGCAATATTGCACTTACGTCTTTTTAGCTCGATAATATTGGACAAACCGTATGTAATCTTTGTTTCAGAAAGTGCTTTTATTGGATGGACGTATAAAACAAAACTTTTATATGTAATGCGATATCAAAAAAAACATTTGAACTTAGTATAAATATCGTAAAAAGTCATTTAATTTTTTTTTTATGTAATTAAATCCACTACAACTACCATTTTTGGAGACGATACGTCCATTTGGCTTGTCAAAAATGTGATATAAGTTTTGTTCAGAGAACGGACGTATAATATATTTGTAATGGATTAATTTAGATGATAATGAAATAAAACAACAAATATCAATAAATTTTGTTAGAAATTTTATAAAAAGGAACTTATTAAAAAATAAACTTTTAAAAAGAAACAAAAGCTCAGGCAACATTCTTCTACTACAATAATTGTTTCTTTGGTGACGAATCAGCATTCTTAAAAGCAAGAGATCATGATTACTTTAACCTTAAATTATAAGTAAAAATAAAAGTAGTTTACATGAAAAATGGCACGCAACAGCATAAACCGCTATAAAAATAAACTTTTAAGAACAAACAAAACTCAGACAACATTCTTGTACTACAATAATTGTATCTTTGGTGACGAATCAGCATTCTTACTAAAGAGATCATGATCATCTTAAATTATAAGTAGGTAAAATAAAAGTAGCTTACATAAAAAATAGCATGCAGAATGCATAACCGCTATAAAAATGTGTATAAAAAGCAATAACATCGAAGACATAATTTCAGAGAGTGTTATAACATGTTATGTTATGTTACATGCAATGCAATTAAAAGAACAGAAAACAACTCAGTCAATTTAGTTCCAACTCTGAGCAAGCAAAGGTAGGTAGCAAAGTTACCTATCAAAAATTATACTTATTAATTTTTTCTCCCTGACCGACGTCTTAAATAGGTGGCTCTTGTTGCAGATAATTCCAATTCGTCAATATCTTGACGAGGTCTGGTCTGAGGCGACGATTCTGTTCTGTTAACATGTTCTTCGTATTCTGCTTGTTTCTTCTTTTGTTCTTCTTCACTTAATTGCTCATATTTGTTACACCAACACTGATCCTTTCGCGGCTTGTAGAAACCTATATTCTTTTCTAAAATTAGTTCTTTATAGGAAGTTTTGCCAATTGGATTCTTATTATTTTCCAAACAATATTGCTTATATAAATCGTACATTTTTTCTTTGTTAATGGTTGTCTCCAAATAAACCATTTTTGTATTTTTACGGCACCAATGAGAAGGCACTTTTGGAAATGAATCTATGTGATCATTTGCAAACTTCATGTTGTCTCTGTTCAATTTGTTTGATGGTGTATGATGCCCTCTTTTGTCAGGGGAGGGTATATTACCCACTCCTCGGCGTGCTTTACTCAAAGCAGTACGGACCATCTTGTCACTGATATCCAGAGTATGAAGAAAAAAAGGTTGGCATACATGAATCGTTTCTGAATCAACTTTAAAGCTGTAATTTAACGTAAATTTCCTTCTCGAATTGGTCACTCATGATCTTGTTGCTTCAGTTGAATAAACGTTCGATACTATAAAATCCCTTTGTCTTTCAATACTACCTAAACCCCAAATGACAAATAAAGATTTTGTCTTGTATAATTATCGCTTTTTGTGTGACAAGCTCGTTGACATTTACAATTTTCATTGTTACACATTTTGGCCGGTACATTTTTCCCTTTAGTTGATGAGTATGTTTCACCGCTGTTTCTTTTCTTTTTTCTTATATTCTTCTTCCAATTATCTGGCATTTTTCTTTTGCATCTTTTCACTACTTGACAATTAAGTATATTTTCACGTGTAGGCAATTCTTCTATTTCTGGTGAGTTAATACTACTTGCTGGTGGTTCAATTGATGCTAAAGACGAGAACGGAATGGGTGAGACTGGTGAGCATTAAATTTCCTCATCTTCAGGTTGGTAATTAGGGTCTACTACAGAATCATCGCTATCATCAATAAAAGTATGTTTTGAGTTATTCAAATTCACGTTTGATGTGTTTCTAGAAGTTTCTATACTATCGGGGCTTCCAAGTGATTGTATAGATGCTATTGGTGTAAAAAAAGGTGTCAATTGTTTTTCAATTGATGGGACGTTTGAATCTTGTAGATAAAAATCCTTATCTGCTGTAAATACTGACAAAGGGGATTTATTTGAGTATATCGGAATGTCAAAATTATCACCAATAAAACCTAAATTTTCCATTTTGGCTATTGTCTCTCTTTGTTCAGCTGTAAATGGTGAATTTCTTTGTACCTCCATATGTGAAACAGCCATTGGTGATCCTGTACGTAATGAATGCTCAGAATGTAAAATCTCCATCTGCTCTTCAACCGAGACTGGTGATTCTTCGTAATTTGATTGAGCCCCTACAAAAAATGTAAATTGGTAAAGTTAAATGTTTAATTATTTCATTACAAGTACCTGTATCTAGTAAAAAAGTAAATACCTAAAAAAAGAATACTAAATGTTATTCTAGTGTATAAGCTGCAGTACTGTAAAGTTTCGTCAAAATCCGTCCATACATACATACATACTCACAAACTTTCACATTTATAATATTAATAGGATTACGATAGCTATTGCGTGTCAACTAATGAACTGATTAGTACATAATAACATTTAAAAAAAGGCCTGTGAAATACAACTTTGTTTTGTGAGAAATGACTAACGAAATGTTACTGTTAGTTGTATTTTACAGGCCTTTTTTAAATGTTATGCATAGTACCACCACTAACCTATGTTTAATTAGTATCTACCCACTTCAAAGTATATATTTAGCAGGTAGGTATGTTACTTGTCTTCTAGGTACGTACCTAATATTATAATGTCACAAATGTAAAATGTAATGACTGAAATTTTGTCTATTCATCCGATCTCTATCAACTTCTATTTGTCTAAATAACTAACCTAAAACAACAATCAATAACCACAATAACATACTTATTTGTAATGAAAATTAATAATTATAATAATACTCACCGTGTAACGCTAAACGAATAATATGTTTGCTCCGATTCATTGTCGTGTTCGTTAGGTACTCAATCTCACTCTCACTAACTATTTTGTATGTTGCAACAGTCTGCTCCATACGGTCGCTTATTGCACACTGCGCGGGAGGAGCGGCATATCATTTTATTGACAATTAAAATTAAAATTACTAAAAATCGACAGTCGTATGTACATAAGACTTTAAGGCACGACATTATATTGGTAGGTAAGATGGGGATCAGTAGTCGTATACGTATACGACTATATGACGCGATATTTTAATAGTAAGTTAATGAAAATGGATAGTCGTATGCACATACGTCTTTGTGGCACGATACACATTTCGTTAGGCGTAGTTACGGCCGCTATACGTCTATCTGGTGCAAAAATAATTTGTGATTCCAAGCATACGTCTTAAAGTATTTTATTAAATATCTTTTCAAGTAATTTACCTGAAATTAAAAAAAAATAGAGGTTGTGTATCAATTCAGTCAGCGATTGCCTGGAAAATTAAGAAATACCTACATACCTACGCGGTAGTGATCCGTATCTGGAAGCCCGCGATTTTGTTTACGATAAGGTTTCAGAAAATCGGTTTACACATATATTTTCGTTTATATTTCATATAGAAACTATTTATCAACGTCATCTCTATAAAATTTCCTATTCGATCCTGCTATTGCAATAATAAATAAAACCTGACCTGATATTCAAATCCTGTGATAATTAGGTATTCACTTTGTAAAAAAAATCACCACTGTCTCACTTTGCTTAAAGTTTTACATTAATTAATGTTACGTTAACACTCAAACACTATAACTTTATAGTATACAGGACCTTTAGGCCATGCTGCCACATCTTCCGTATTAATTAATTCGCTCAACCGACACGTCCTTATTTTGGCTCCCCGTACAGTCATTAGTCACTATATAGAGAGTCACGTCAGGATCTTGAGTAAAGCGGTGGTCACTTTACAGAAACTCACTTTGGAAGATTTGGCGGCATCGAGGACATTCACCATACACTATTATTATGATTATTTCATTTGTGCACTTTCACTGAACAAAATTAAGCTAATTCCCACCTAAATTTACAAATTTTACTTATAATTTACACGAAGTTCAATAATTACGAAAAAACTACAACCATCTTCTTTCACAGTGTCGCCAAAACTCCAGGTTTTTTATTGTTGTATGAGCTTGCCTTTGATCGCTAAAGGTAAACAAAATATAAGTATATATTTTTATAAGTAGACAAATTGTGTTTTCATAAACATTTCCAGAAAAAAATATGGAACTTCGTTCCACTAAGTGAAATCAATTTTTCTCCTTACTTGTAATTGTAACTTTTGAACATAGTCATTACGAAACATAAATTTTAATCAGGTTCTAATAGAAAAAATAGGTAATAAAAAGAATACAAATTTCAATAAACCAACATAAAAAACTTCTAGTAGAAAAAAAAACTAAAACTCTTTGAGTTAAACTAAGTTAGATAAAAACATAAAATACAAAAATCTTTTTACTTAATCTCACCTATATTCTTCCGTCCTCTTTTTTTTCAATATGATAACAAAATGTAAAAAAATAACGTATAAAAATAACATCTTCTAAAAACTAAAGTTTTTAACAACTGTTAAGCAATAATAATCCTACGAATTTAATATATGAGATCAAAATAGTAGTAAAAATAACTCTTCTTATAGAATATAGAACAATACCTATCTACTATAATGCTGTTAATCTGACTCATCTTCGTCTGTCTTTTTGTCATGCTTAATATTTTTATAAAATCTATGATACTCCTTTGGTATCACCAATGTATGATATAAAGAAACAAAATCTTTGTATTTCGCTTCGGTTATACTAAGAGTATTAGCATAAGCCACTTTTAATTCATCATTGTTAATTTTCCTCCCACGTCTTCTCGTAACAACAAAGTTTAAACAATGTTGCTCACCCTTTAAATCATATTTAAAGAAAAGGCAGTTAGGAACATTTTTGTCTATTCTGATTTCCTTAATTTTGTTCCATTTTACCTCTCAGTTGTTAGTATCCTTCTTCCAATTCCTATGATCTAGAAAAGGCTTAAAATCAAAAATGTCTGCTTGAGTTAATTCAATGACATTATACGGTCTACCAGTGGTTTTGGCCCATCGCACCAATGCATACCACCGGTCGGGCTTAAAATCAACTTCCTCTTTGACTCTTTCTCAATGAGAGCATGAACGCTATCACCCTCATTTTGGGTGTGGCCCTTTTCTAAGAAACGGTGAGTTATATCAACATTATATACCTTTGATAAATAAATATACATAGAATAGACTACTCTGTTTCTATTTTGTCCGGAGCAGTTATCCGACCAAAACAGAAATTCTTTTGTACCTTTGTCAATAAAATTTTTCATAAACATCATCAAACAACTGCTGACTTCATTGGCTCCCCTCTTTCCTGTACATTCTGTCCACAAATAGCAAAACTCTGCCTTATTTGCCATGTCAAAGACTGTAAAATTATACACGGACAGTTTACGTTTGTAATATAAAAGTCCTACATCTCCATGAGGAGAATTTAGAATTTTTTGGAAGTCGAATGTCACAGAAATCACTACACAGGAGTTCTGAGCTACTCGTTTATCACTATCTTTGAATTCCCTCGCAATTTTCTTGTTTTCAATGTGCTTAGTATAATCAGTTATTTGATCAACAGTTGGGTTGGTAGTGTTTGAATATGAATGACATTTATCACAAATATCTTTTTTTGGTACAAAAATATTCAAGTTTTCATTGACTATATCAGTGTACTGGCGTAACGAAAGAGCTTTGCTCTCGTAATTTTTCAGTTGGTCCCATTCTCTATATAAGAAAACATTTTACTCATGTTTAAATTATTGTCTAGGTACACTTTGCTACTGCTGTGTCTTGTATAATGTGATGGAACTGGCTGGAATGATGCGACATGGTCACAGACACTTTTTATCATTTCAGTGGTACGTACAACAGGATAATTATGATGTTTGCCTCTATTATCTGGCAAAGTAATTCCTTCCTGATTTAATTTAGTATGAGCACTAGGTACGGATTATTTGATCGGTAATGCACTAAGTATTCAAAAACATTTTGAGGCAAACTTGTATATATTCATACGATGAAGTATCTGGATTTTCTTTGTTAGTAGGAAGTGGTAAAAAATATTTTGTTGTATATTTCCGCCTAGAAGGGCCTTTTACAGTGATGCTTTTCTTTGAACTTCTTAGACTAAATTTATTTATGTATTCCCATTGCAAGGTATGATCGCCTATTTTTCAAAATGTTGTCATTATATTTTCTCTTGTAGCATTGTTAAATTTTTCATAGCATTTTAATTTACATGTAGTAAATACCGGCTTCAATTTTTTCTCTTTTTTAACTGTTCCCTTTTTTGTTATGTACTCCTGACCAGAATTCAGTAGGCGTTTCCTTTTAATTTCTATCCATTTCTCAACACATCTTTTTCTTTTTTTCCCAGGGTTTTCTTTGAATGTTCTTTTCTTTATTGCATTTTTTGCTGTAGTATTCGTGCTAAGTGACTCACAATCCGAAACTGTTATCAGAGAGGCAACACTAGTGGGTTCCGTAAGTGGGTTTTAATGTTCCAGTTCTGTCAGCAGTGTTGTTACTGGACGTGGCGCTGCAGGTGAGGATCTTGAGATGTTTTGGAAAGAGAATTCAGTTGGACTATCATCGAAATCCTGCCGTGGTGATGGTAAGGGCGTGTGCTCAGAGCTACCTAAAATAACCAAATCCTTATCACTGTCGATTGGAGTGGTTGATTCAGGTATTGTCTTCTCCAATATTGAAAAGTCTTCTGAGGGCCAGTTTTTGTCCGATGAAAGTGCTTCGTCAATCATTCCCTCTAACACGTTCCATTCTCCTTCGCCAAATTGACAAGACACAGGCAGAGGTGAATCTAAACAAAAAAAAAACAGTTGGTATTGGCAGAATATTACTTACCTACACAATTATTTCAGGCAAATTGTATGGAAAATGTGAGAATAAATACTTTAACATTGAAACTGTCAGTTTCGTATTATTACTGAACTTCAAATATTCACCTCAGTTAAATGAAAACAGTAGTTTCGTTTTCGTGTTAAAATAAAAAACCGCAGTAAGTAAATGAAACTGGCAGTTTCGTTTTCTTTATAAAATAAAAAAATCGCAGTAAATAAAAGAAAGTGGCAGTTTCGTTTAATTTGTCTACTCAAATACCGCAGTAAATAAATAAAACTACCAGTTTCGAAAAAGGTTACTACTTAATTACGACATATAACTTCGAAACTGTCAAATTCCATGTTTTACTATGTATTTGCATTGGAATTCAGAATTCTATCCATCTATCTATTATTCTATAAATAAAAAGTAATAAGTAAATCACAATCTTCCTTAGAAACGTATAAAACTAATTATAAATAGTATTACTTTACTAACTTACCGTGTTTAGGTGTTTCATTATGAATTACTTGCTGAGCGTCACTCTCCAAATTTATTAATAGAAATATTTTGTTACACCTAGAGGATCTAAATTTGTATTTATTCATTGTATTTTAGTAATTGAAACAGAAACTCTATCGCAAGGGTTTAGGACACCTTAAGGCCGATCGGCCGCTAACTGTCGCGCGTGTGTCGTAAATACTCGAAAGTATAGTTTCGTCTCGCTCGCACGTCGCTCTCTCCCGCGTATTTCATAATCACAATTTTCGACTGTCTACTTCGGAAAGTTTAGTTACGTTCGAGGATTTACGATTATATTATTTTCTGCTTTATAGGATGATTTTGGTTTTTTTTCTTCAATGGTATGAATAAATAAGTATAAAAGAAAACTATTTAACGAATAAAAAATTTTTTTTTGAGTTTCGATGAATTACGTAGGTACCGTCGATTTTGCTATTAGATCCGTTTAAATAGGGAGTCGATAATGGTATAGTCTTATAGATAACGAACTTGTCGTCATTTATTAGTGGGATTCGCAATACAAAAATGATTTTATAATTATAGTCATAAGAGCTTAAATGTAAAACATCGATAATAGCATGAATGTTATCAATATTTAATAGCACAGGGAAGTCTAGCCTTTTATTGATATGACCGATCTGTTTGTATAGTTCATCATAAAGAATATTAGGCCTATGACACTAGGATGTAGAATGTTTACCTTAGAAAATAAAATAGCGTTTAAAGTAGTATCTAATAGATTAGAAATAGTAAGCAAAGAGCTTTCTATTGAATTTAACAAGCTATTTGCTCGCGACATATTGTATAACAAATTATCCGTCCTAGTAATTTCAGATAGGATCTCATTTATAACATTTATTTGAGAGTTTTACTTCAACTCGTTATCATTTGATTTGTATATGGTAGAGTTAAACTTATTTATTGTGGACTTAACAATATGTATATTGTCTTTCATGAGCCGGTATATTTCAGACTCGCTCTTTTGGCAAGATTCGATTGCTGCTTCGTATTTTCTGGCGTCGTCGGCGTCTAATGTGCCAAAAAAGATTTTAAAATTTCACCACCTAATTCTATGGACCTACTGACTTTGGTTGGTGTTTGATTTATAGTTAAATGAGATAATGATTGTATCTTAATGAGGTTAGACTGAATTAGTATTTTAATAGGGCTAGAATAACCTTTACGTTGCATAATGTCTTGTGTTTGTATTTTGTTACAAATATTTTGAGTTTTACGCAATAACAATTCTATGTTAGTGAAATAAGGCTCTAATGATATAATATCCACAGGGCTTTCTCAAATTAGTTAACGGTATTTTAACCACGAGCTCGGAATGCGTGTCTGGAAACATAAAAAATAATATAAAAAAATCTAAAATGAAAAATAAATAAAATATTAGAAATACATACAAGAATTAATTCTTGCTATAACGCATGGGGGTCACGAACTCTCGAAAGCAGCTGATTGTCTCACAGCTGCCGCGTGACAATGTACACCTAGCTACATAATGTTTGTTTGTACCTACAAGCTACTAGGTATTATGTAATTTACTATTATCTGTTAAATTACTAAAAACCCTTAATGTTTTTGCATTATGGAAAGTTTAATCAGTTAAAAAACTTTACATATCACACAGTACAAATATCTCGGGTCCAGTTTTTATTTTTCAATTTAATATGTAGTACTTACCTAGGTAATAATTAGTTAGCCGAGAAAGTAACAGCTGTTGCTAAGTCATAAAATATCATAGTTGTAAGTTCTGATCAAGGTCATGTATTGATGCGCTTGCCGTTTCGCTCGTCCGTCGTCGATTCCCGCCCCGCGCGGGGGCGCTCTTTACAAATTATTATTTCTAGTACAGTCATTTTTCAATTCAAATCAGTTGATGTTTGATCGGGTTTTGGGTGTGTTATGTGTTTGTTTGTGCTTGTGTTTGCGTTTATTTTTCGCTAGGTTTTCATGAGTACCTTTCCAATGGTGAAAATTGAATAGAGGGTGGCAAGTGTGATCACCTAACCTGACCTGACGCCTCCCGACTTCTTCGTGTGGGTAGGGTCGAAGATTTGACTGACGTTGAAAGTGAACTTTACAATTGAACTGACCTTGCCTTAAAAAGTTTTAGGAAAATAGGCACCTACTAATAATACTTAACCCTTGACCACCTACCTCCTATTTTGTCACATAACCACCTACCACCCGTCCCAGAGACGTGTGTGTCAAATTACCCTCGCGTGTGTAATATTTAGAACTTAGAGGTAATTTAAAATAAAAAACATGTCAATTATGTTAGAAACTATATATTAATAAAAGAAACACAAAATAAAAACGACTAAGTTTTTCGTAAACTAAATAACAAAAATCAACTCCCCGTTTTTCCTTCTAAAATACAGTCTTTGGATTATGAGATCCATTAAAAAAAATATATAAAGATAAGGCTTATTTATCACGAATTTTCCATTTAGCAATAATCAACAAACATACGGAAATATTGATTTACACACTAGAATAGCTTGATCAACAAAATTGCAGACCATATAAACTTATATTTTTTCACGACAATTATTACACAGTTTATTTGAACATTCAAGGCAAATGGGTTGTTTGCACTCGAAACAAACATACTGGGTTCTGCGTTTCTTTTTGGGGTCACAAGTTGAGCATGTCTTGCGAACTGCTAATCTTTCTTCAGCATGGCTGCCACCTGGACCCTCTGCTGCGGCCGCGTCGTCTTTGTGATGCATTACACGTCGAAGAGACATTTTTATATGCCGTTGTAACTGAGGATTATTTTCTCGACGCTCCATATGTGGTCTTGTGAACTGTTCGGCTAATTTCTTCAGGAATTTGAATCTACTTTCAGGTTTTTGGGTTTGGCCTTTAGCAGATAAGCTGACAATGTAACAGTTTGAAGCTGAAATGTCTAGCAACC
>NJDC01010013.1:32033-42171 GCA_002245475.1 Calephelis virginiensis
AAAACTTATTTATGAAGAGAAGAAGAGTGTCCATAAAGGAATGCAAAACTGTCTAGGTGAATAAAGCAAATATTTAATAAATCCTGTATACTTACCTACGCATGAGGTTTAATATCTCCAATCCAAGTTGGCAACGCACTACCTCTTCTGGTTATAGGTAATGTATTTCGTACCGCCTAGAATTCCGTCTTAGTTTCTTTTCCATTTCACAAAAAATACGGTGCTATGTAGCTAACTGGTATGTTTATTGCAAGGTCTTCCCTTATTTTATTCAGAGTAGGTGTCAACTTACCGACAGAATAGTACCGTGTGTTACAGGTGTGCTCCTGAATCAACTCCGATCGGTTGTTGAACCACCCAACAAGCCACATGAGGTCTTCGAACTTCGTGATCTCGTCGTTGATCACCTTCCGCGTCAGTCTCAAGTACTCCACATCAGCTTCTATCACTGATTCGTCTTTGTCCTCGCCGTAACTGAAATTCAAATTCTAAAAATAAGACAAATAAACAGACGGACTGCATGATATCTATTTCTTACAACGTATTTTTATTTTAGCACTTGCCCTGTGCTTGGGATAAATTTCTATAAATATTAAATACGTTGCGAGAAACGAAAGTTATGGCCATTCTAAAATGTGAATATCATCTGTAATGATAAACTCATTTGGTGGGTACTCAGAATTGTGTATCTATATATATCATAACTACCCGCGTTAACGGTTTAGAAAGGAATTAAAAATTTCGCCCCGGGACTTGAATCGTCAGTAGCTCAATTGGTTTGAGCATTCGTCGGCTTGAGACGAAAGGTTACAGGTTCAAATCCTGTCTGGGGCGGAATTTTTTCTTTCTTTAATATTTATAGAAACTATTTCTTAGTTGAGGCGGGGTTCTTGCATAAGTTTACTAGCTTCTATACTTGACCTTGACGTTGGGAATACCTACTGGGAATATCATTCCCTCTTTAAAAATAACGATAATTATTCCCTCGTCGCCGTGCATCGGCATTTAACCGCCGAACGGCGGGCTCGGCAACTAGTTACAATAACTACACATCATGGGGGTATAGATTTCGAATTCGGAGCTGGTTTTGGTTTTTGCTTAGACCCTGTCCAAATGAGGCATTTTACTTGCAAGTCATCTCGCACGTTGCATTTAATATTACGTTCAGAAACCTTGTCTTACGCGCGTTCCTACGTATAGAGGGATTTGACTTTTCCGCCGCCCGAGTTAAATACGACGGTTGTGTTGCGGCTTGGATACTGTCGATGGAAACATCTTAAGCAAAAGAAAAGTCGGCTATTTAACGTACATAAAATTCCGTTTAGTAAAAAAATACCTAGTGAATTACTCAATATTTTTTTAAACATAAAATTGAGGTTTCTTTTTTAAGTAAAAATGGTTGTGCCAGAGAGTCCCACTGTTGAGTTTGTAAGAAGGAATGTAATATTACTGCACTTGTTAATGCAATGCAGGTTGTGTTTATGAATCGAAAGAATAATATCGTAGCGAGCAAAATCAGATTACAAATTTGTAGTTACTGTAGCAGTCAGAAGATAGCAAAGTTTTGTTGCCCACTGAGGGCTGATTTTACTGACCATATTGAAAATCGAGTCCTAAACTAAGTTCAGTGTAAACGAGTTCAATTACCAGTTATGATTCCGATGATAAGTTACTTCAATTAAAATTAACATTAACAAAATTCTTATTTCCTGAATGTCTGCTTACCATTTAAAACATTTTAATAATAAAATATTTACAAATGTTTACAGTAACTAATTATATTGGACACTAACATCGACCTAAATGACGCTCTTTGCAATCGTCTAGACGAGTTTTTAAGGTGATAGCATTTAAATTCGACGGTGAATTCCAGGCTAAGTCCATAACAAAAAGGAACGTCTGTTTAGAAGTAATAGATGCAAAATCAGTGTTAACTTGATTTACTATGGTCTATTCGATTTTATGAGACTACTGATATCGTTTACTGAATTTTAGTTATGATTTGAATGAAGTCCGCCTTTAATTGCGCTTGAAAGACGTAAGCGTTACTTTAACTCTAAGCATACATCCACAATTTGGGTTAATCTGTTAAATATTTAAAAGTCGGCTATATTCACATTGGTATCTCAAGATGAATTTGAAGTTTGCATTACCTTACACAATATTTGAAAAAAAACTAGTAACACGGTTTAGGTTTTTAAAATTGTAAACGAAATTGCAAATTGAATGCCTTATGTTTTTGTTACGTCTTTTGATATTTTTCCATTTTTTTTCAATTTTTTACTGTCTTGTAACTTCAAAGTTTTGTAAAATAACAAATTACAATATCACTGTAATTGATAAAAGCAATATCTACATGTAGTTTCGAATGTATCATCTATCAAGGTCTTATGTAAGCTGCCGTTCTAACGGTCTAACGCTGATTGAAATACTAAAAATGAAATATTAAACTCAGACTGTCAATTTTTATTACAAGTCTTTACAACTATATTTTGTTCATAGGATTTTATGGATATATTATTATTATGCTGGAATGCTTCATAATAATATTTAGACCATAATCATGATAACATACGTGAAGCCGAAACCCTTAACTCCACCATACATTGTCTATCAATAATGTTATATTCTGATATGCTCGATAAGCTTACATTCGTTTTTAACCGATTAATAAAAAGGAAGAGGCTGCAGATTCTACTCCTGTACACGTTATATATTTTTATGTATTACGCAATTTTTCGTCATTTTCAACGGATTTTAAAAAAAATATTTATTTGAAACTGCTATCTACTAAAATTAAAGAAAAAATCCTAAACCTTTTTTGTATAATAATTAGTCCCTGTGAATTAATTGGTCTGGCCGCGAATCCGTAATCACATGAATCTGTAATCACGGAACTATATGGCCCGTGTTTAAGAGTCTTGAGCCGAGCAAAAACATAATTGATCCATTTTAATATACTAACAATTTCGATCAGCTAAATATTACTAAGTTGATCGAAAAAAACTACACTACTCAGTAGTTTTTGTTATAAGCATCTACATAACCCTTTTAAAATATAGACATATTGATAAATGTAAGATTCGTTATATACGATATTATAAATATCTAAATAAGAAATCCAGTATATTCAAAAGTTTCGCCTATTTGTACACTATTTTATAACATTAATGAAATGGACGTAAGAGTCATTAGCTTTGGATGGCTTGGTTTTTTTTAATCTCAGATAACTTACCGATTTAAAAAAGTATTTTAAAGTGTGCAAACAAGTGGTCAATCTCTTAAATATAACAATAAAACATCACCCGAAGATATTACTAACTTTCGATATTGCATCTTCAAAATGGCTTCCGACATGTGAATCCTGAAGATTACGCCAGGTCGCAAGTGTGCTTGATAAAGGTCTTTAGGCATCTCAACAAATGAAGACTCAAAATCCTGTAATGAAGCCATTATAAAAATCTGACTAGGCACAATATAATAGTGTTGCGGTTTTATGACTTTAGATTCTAGGGCCTTACCATGAACTCTTAAAGCAGCATTATTTCTGTGTTGTTAAATGTCCATCAATAAAAGAAAATTCATAGCATAGCATGGTAGGACCCTAGACCTCTTAAAAGGATATTAAAAAAATCGATTCTATTGGGATCCATGATTTTTTTACAATCTTAAAAGAATGTTCGTATTCTCAAAATTATGCAGATGAAATAAATGAACGAACAGGTTGTGTATTACCTTAGACTCCGATTGGTAGGTGTCGAATTCGCCTTTCTTAAGAGGCTTTTTATTAGATCGTCTCAGTTTTCTTTGTTGAGTATCTTCAGCACGTCTTGAAATGGGAACTCCTGTTGTGACATTCTTTAACTGAAGAATGTAAAAAAAGGCATTGGCTAATTTAACAATGTTAAGTATGTGTAAATCCAGAGGCAGTTAGGTTTTCCTAATATTAGTGATAAACTGTTTGGGTTTACAAAGGGTAAACCGACTGTCGATGCTGATGTGGAATTATTGAAGAGAATCAATGAATTTTTGGAGGATTTTGATAATGCACTTGATTTATTCTGTGATTTGTCCAAGGTTTTCGTTTGCCTTAACTGTGAAACATTGAAACTTTGATACATTGGAAATTATGCCATTTTGGAATTTAAAAAAAAGACGGGTTGCACTCCGGAAGTGCCGACAGAAGTGAAAACTTAAATATTAACGTTGTGCATTTTTTACATTTTGGAATGGTTAGGGAACAATTTTGCACGAATTGCTTTAATTATCAGTATGAAAGTACTAATATTTATGCACAAATATTATTTTCATATCAATAACCTGCGTTTGGCTTGACAAAATTCGCTAAATTAGGACCACGAGACGGCTAGGAGCGTCGTCATATTATCTGTACATCGAACATGGCTCGTCTAAACATAAAGCTTATTTTCAAGATGGATCGAATAGAGTAATGTCTGTTTATATTATGCGTATCTGCTATCTGTGAGAATGTATGTTGCGGTGTATTAGCCACTGTGCATCTCTCTTCGGAAATATCTAAGCATACAAAGACAGCAATGAATCGACGTTTTATTTTAGATCTCGCACCCGCCGTCTTATTCGCGCGTGTGCAGTGCGCCGTCTTGCGTTCTGACGATCTGACGAGGGTTTAGAACTTTTTACCCATTCCAAAAAAGGGCGCAACGCCGCTAAAGAAGTTTTAACTTCAATAAGGAACTCGATCTTCGGATTTCTTATTTGAAAGGGAGAATTCAAAAAGTTGAGACTAACGGTATAAAATCGACAGGTGCTGCTGTTACAATGAGTGTGTGTGTTGTAACAGCAGCACCAATACGAAGTGCCTATACACTTCACTTTTATTCAAAATTTACCAAAAAGACAACTAGGTTAGTCTGACTAAAACAACAATGCGATTTCAAAAGTTGTACACTGGTTCAATGTTAACAATATTTTCTTGAATGGAAAAAGAAACTAAATGTGTTAAATTTTCAATTGCTCATTAGAGGCAAGTAGAAACCGATTCAACTCAATGGAAACAAGCTGGATCTTGTTGATTCCACAACGTTTTTAGGAATCACAATAGATTAAGTGTTGCAATGGGGTCTGCACGTTGACAAGCTCGCAATAAGACTTGGCTCAGCAGCATATGCCTTTAAAAAATGAGACAGTTAACCGATGTTGACACCGCTAGGATTCATAATTTTTGTTGTTTTCATAGCATTATGTGATATGGAATTCTTCTTTGGGGTAGTATTGCCGATGTAAATACTATAATATTTGTTTTACAAAAGAGGTCAGGAGCAATTTATAACTTACTTCTGAGAGTTTCCCTGACAAAAACATTCAAAGAAATTAATATTCTAACTGTAACTTTTTAGTATATCTTTGAAAATTTAATGTATTTTGTTTAAAATAATTTACATTCATTTAAAAGAAATTGTGATACACATCGTGTGAATACGAGGAATGAAAACAATCTTGCTGTGCATGTGTCTCATCTCCACAGAGTAAGCCTTTATTTCATGGGCCAATGGATGCTTTTACTACAAACTCCCCGATTATATGAAAGACCTGCCAATAATTAAATTTAAAATATGTGTCAAAGTGAAGTTGTATTGAAAGGGTTACTATACCATTGCTGAATAGTAATTGGATAAGAGTTCTTGGGACTAATAAAATCCTCATAACAATCTCTCACTAACAATAATGCACGTATTACTCATTTTTTATAGAATAAGAAAAAAAAAGACAAGTTTTTTACAGTATTTTCTCAGTGTGTGGTGGCGTTCCGGTCCGGTGGTAGTTTTTAGTATTATATAGATTCGTCACAAGTGCCTCGTGTAAGGTGAATGTGAATAAAAATATTTTTCTATTTCTATTTCTAGTGAACGGATCCATACATAAATTACCAAATTTTTGATTGAGGTAATGGTTTCGGCTTCAGTGAAACTACGCGTAAGTAAAAGAGTGTAGCATACATTAGATTGATAATGGGGGTAACTTTGTTGCGCACTCATTAAACTAATTTTATGTTCTCGCCATCTTCTTTCAATGAAAGTAATAGAAAGAGACAAAACACTTTTAGTGCTGTCAGATCAGTCTCTACACGACATTTCTGCAGAAGTTTAATCTATCACTTGGAAAATGTTGTTTCAAAACATGTCTTAAATGTTCCATCTCTTTTGTTTTCGTTTAATTTGCAAAAGACACCATGCATCTAAAATAAGTTCACTTTGCGAACAGCAGAATCACCACCAATATCATAAGTCATTGACTGAAAGACATTTACTAAAACGAAAAAAATATATTTTGTTACCTGAATGCTCTTACTGTGTTTTTTTTACTTTAAAGCATATCGGCAATGCAGTGTTTTGTAAATTCGTAACGCAAATATTATTTACTGTATAAACTCATTTAACTTTATCAATTTTTTATCAGCCCAATTTATTAATTTTTATTGCACTTGCTACAATTTATTTTAACAGTCTTAAAAAGGGGGATATTATAAGTACGACTTCTATATTTTTTAATGTATGTCAATCGATGTCTCCGTAATTTGTGAACCAAGTTTAAAAAAAAGATATTTGAAAGAATATACTTCCGAGGTGACCAAATATCTGATAATGTCAAAGCAAGATCTGTAGGGTTACTCTTGGATCTTGATTACGTGCAAATTGCAGATTAGAATAAGTTACGTTCTTCAAAAGTAAACCTACTGATCGGCTCCTAGGGAAATCGAGAAAATCTTCCTTTTTTTATTGTACACTTAGATCACCTAATAGTGAAATTGGTTTTTAGCAGTTAAAGTTACGTTTAGCAGCGTGAGTGTTAATAAGTCAAAATCATTTTCTACTAAAATATATGTTCAAATTATCATTAACAAAGCTTCAATTAGTCGACCATTTGTAACTAAATGTCAGGCAGCAAATACTAGCTGAAGAACGTATACAAATTAAGATATTTTAGTTTTACCACTGTCCCTTGCTTGGGATAAATTTTCAATGGAATTTTAAGGAAACGAAAAAATCACAGACAAATTTTGAACCTGCACCCTTTCTTCTCTCACTGACTAATGCTCTAATTTTTTTAGTTACGAAGATACCAATAATGCGGTAAAATTTTTAATTTCTTCATGTCGATTCTGTCGAAAGTTACATCTAATAGCCACACAACTCGATATATTACTATTAAAATGAGTTCATCATAATTGATGAATTTCTAATTTTATTTTTCTATTTTCAAAACATCTAACCCGTACATCCTCTCTAAATCTGAAACTGCCTTGAGCCTCCCACAATATTACTTGATGAATTTCTAATTTAACTTGGACAAAAAATAATTCAAACTCCCCGAAGATCGAGTACCTACTCATGTGTCAGTATTTACTTAATCATGTGGTGCAGTCGGATTACGTTGAGTACGTCAATGAATTTTTCCCTTCGCATTATTCATCATCATTGCTCTTGATACTGAAAATGTAGAGTTTATATATGGATGTGTAAAGTTAGTGTGTGTGGACAGAAATATGTACGATTTCTGCTAAGTCCAAGGCATTTACTACGCTCCGTCCTTCCTGTTTAGTCGCGCTATAAGACGAGGGCGTATATTTTTGGCGGGAAGTTACAAATTTAAACTTTTTAAAGTAATAAAATAATGATTATTTTTACCTCATTTGGAGTAAGCGTAGTCGTCCGTCTGTTGTGACGTCTACTGTGACCACGACGACGCTAAAAAAATAAATATACTAAACACTAACTTGTACGTCCCCAGCTTTGCCTTTAAGAGTAACGTCTTCGAGGTCTATTTAATCGGAGATATTTCGATCAAACATAGATTAAATTTTTATCTAGACCATTTAATAGAAAAAAACAAACAAATTGGTTCCAGTACAGATGAGTCGTTTTTTTAAAGCACCTAGTTCTAGTAACACATTGCATAAGACATCTATAATTGTGTATAAGTTTTCTTTAAAGACGTTCTAGACGGTTGCAAACACGCCTTCCAACAAACAAGAACTCAGAGAAAAATTTTGTTTTGATTCTTTTGACTTATAATCCAAGCTACCAAGGTTTTCACCTCCGAATTTTTTGAACCTGCATAGATTTTCACGAAATTTTGACAGCATGTAGGGGAAAAAAAGCAAAATCTACCCTACCCCGATGTGTGCTTTTTGCCTAGAGTAAGTTCCACCCCAACTAGGGTGTGAATTTTTTTTGTGGAAAATAACCGAGGAAATTGTTAAGCTTAATTCCAACGTTTCATGTAAATTGATGCAGGTTCAAAAAATTCGGAGGTAAATCTCATTTTTACCTTGGTAGCCTGGACTATTAAATTTGAATTACATCTACGTCTCAGGCAAATGCAAACCAATGTTTACAACCGTCTAGAGCCTATAATGTAAAAATATATAACTTATGGCCGCACTTAGAGACATTAATTAAATTATCTTTTAATCATTCATATTTTTAAATGAAGAAACACTGGGTAGTTTAAGATTTAGCCTTGATGATGCTGTGATAAGCATAACCGGTTGGCTATTTATAAATAATAAATTATAAGTGATACGTAAAGTGTTCTTTCATTTAACAATATGAATATTTGTAAGTTTTACCCAGCCCTCTCGAGCTGGTAAATGAAAAAATCGGATCTATCAAGTTTAAACCTTTTGCATGACTTTAAGCTTTTCAAAAAGGTACGAAATAAGTACAGAGAGATATATTTCTGAAACAACTTTATTTGTATCATTCTACTATATCTTTTGGTTCTGTAATAGAATCGACGAAGACGACTGAGTTACACTCGGACGCGTCACACTGTATCATGGGCGGAACTTCCACAGGTGTTACAGAATATTCATCACCAATCACATAAGGGTTGCCGTCAATCCAAAGAGCATCAAACAAACAGTAGATGTGAACTTTAACTGTCATATAACTTATAAACTTATAAATCCTTCCACCACATTCACCCAGATGCTCCTTGATGCTTTTGTCCGTTTTGTACATGAGAAGCAGATTATGGAATTTGGTTATTTCATCCATAACAACTTTTTTTATTAAATTCGTATATATGATGTCCGATTCTATGTGTCTTTCCGGGTCTTCGTACATTCTTTGTTTGATTCGTAAAATAGCATCTGACATCCGCACACGAAATATCACACCAGGGTTCATGGTCTCTGGTAAAATACCTGGCTTTCTTGTAGTGGTTGTGAAGTCTATAATCCTCTCCTTAACTGGTTCTGGATAAAGGTAGTGATGAGGCCGTTCTCTTAGTTTCGGCTCGTTCAATGTATTGAAACGTCGTGCATTCTGCGGATGAAAGATCTTTTCAGTATCTTGCATTAAACTTTAGACTTTTGTCAAGGGTTTCCAGTGTTTTGTCTAACTTAAGTACCTTACTTTTATTGTGGTATTATTTAGTCTAGTCTAACATAAGTTTTCTTTTTTTTTTCGAAGTTTTAATTTTCTTATTATACTTCCTGTTTAACCTTTAACGCAGATCAATACTCATTTCATTCAGTCAGAAGTTACTTAAAAACTCCTTAACTGAAACTATATCGACATTTTAAAAAAAATACACTTTTAAACTTTCGTTTAAATTTTAGACTTTAAATCAATAATATGAACAGGTAGGTAGACAAGGTGAGACCTATTTATATTCTTGTTGGTCTCATTCTCATGTTGCTTTGTCGTTTGATATTTAGTATACTTATTTACAAAAATCACTTAAAAGTACATTCCAACGGATTCAGAATCTACAAAAAGCTTTCTGGGATTTTTAGTGTTAGATTTTGATTTTTTTGAGTGTTATATTTTTGTGTCTTTTTTTGCAACTAGGTTGGCTTTTGTGTATTTTTGTCTATCCTTTAGAGATAGCATAAATATAAATATTTTAATCGGTAGTCAGTACAGAGCGCAGGGTTGGCGTGGTAGTGGCCAGTAACCCGATTGCTACCACTGGATTTTGATACCAAATCTTGCTCTGTGTTTGCCATTGTATTCGAATTTTAAGCTCTTAAACCTTCTCGAAATGATGAAAATTTCACTGTACATATTTTTTTTAATATGCTGCCAAATTTTTTGGCAGCATATGAAATGCTTCTCTGTATGTAATGTTACTGTTTGTTAGTTTTACT
>NJDC01010016.1:0-30276 GCA_002245475.1 Calephelis virginiensis
AATTACGACTATCTTCATTCACGGTGGCGCCAAAACTCTATTTATTGTTGTTTTTTAATTTTATCCCGGTCGAGGAAAGGCAAAGGATCTGTGTCCATACAGCCACGTCTTCCGTATTAATAAATCTTTTTCTTGTTTTATATTTTTAATTTATGTCTTCCGTATTAATAATTTATTTCAGCCATTACTCACTATTTACACAGTCTTGTCTGGGTCTTGAGTAAAGCGGTGGTTTCGTTACACAAGCTCGTTTATGAGATTTGGCGGCAGCGAGGAAATTCACGATACACTAATTTCTTCATGATTATTTCATTAATGCACTTTCACTGAACAATATAAAATTAATTACCACCTAAATTAACCAATTCTACTCATATTTTACACTAAATTCAATAATTGTGAAAAAGATACGACCATCTTCATTCACGATGGCGCCAAAACTCTCTATTTATTATATACAAAAAACATGCAAAATACCTTCTTTTCTTTCTTTCTTTTTATTTTTTTTTCGAACTAATTTTTTAGTGATGACTTTGCCAAGGGACATACTACGACCGTTGGGCTATACTGCCAACTTTCGTAATTATCAATTCCTTTTCTCGTTACGTATTTCCAATTAAATTCTTTAGATTCATAAAATATAGTCATAAGTCGTTCTAAAATGTCATATCAGGGAGTTGAGTAAAGCAGTGGCCTGTTTACGCTCATAAAGTGAGTTTTAGGAGGTTTTTTAGCGCCATCATGAATGAAGGTGGTTGTATTTTTTCATTATTATTGAATTTCGTGTTCATATTGAGTGAAATTGGTTAATTTAGGTGGGAATTAAATCATTTTTGTTCAGTGAAAGTGCACAAATGAAATAATTTTAAAGAAATTAGTATGTCGTCTATGTCCTAGCTGCCGTCAAATCTTCTAGATGAGCTTGAGTAACGAAGCCACCGCTTTAATCAAGACCCTGATCTGACATGACTTTGTACATAGTCATTTATGACTGACTGAATTAACTAACTTGACATTGGCAAAGTAGTCGTGAAAAACGATCGAAAAGTGAGTTTTGGCGGCAACGAGAAAATGCACGAAATATATAATGTTATCAGAAATATTTCCCTTGAGCAAAGTGCTAAACAAAATTCTACCTAAATTGACTAATTTTACTTTTGAAATACACTTAATTCATTAATGTTCGAAAAAAACTACGTCACATGTTAAAAAAAAGATAGAGCAGAGGTATGTTACTATCATAGATTTAGGATGTACTAGATAAGCAAAGTCAATTAGTAAACGTGACCAAAAAAATATGCCTACGAGTGAGTAAATTGTTTATGTACGAGTTAAGAAAAGGTTGTTATAAGGCCACGTACGTTATCGATATCGATAAGTTAAGAACTTACAAGTAAATTAGCGTATTTTCTTTACGCTCATTTATTATGATATAAACGAATTCAAATTTAACGTTGTATGACTATTAAGATATTGTGAAGTCTTTTAGGGTCACCAGCTTTGCCTTTGTCGGTCGAAACAGCAATGCTATTCATTATCATGTTCCAGCTAGAGTGAAAGATAGCTGGTAAAATGATGTAAGGGGCATTTTTATCCCGCCAAGTAGATAGGAAACTATACCTTACTAAATGACTTATGGTTAGGGACAACCGTAGATTATTAACATCATACATCTTATAGGTGCATCGCTGTCCTGTATGTAACAGTATAAAATTGTTAGGATTAACATTACATAGTAATTTGTCATGGAAAATGCATATCAACTTGTTGCAAACCTTTTTTTCAAAAGCGTGGTATCTTAACACTGCTTTAATTATATATATACTCCACTGAATATGAAGCTGTTATATTTGTAAAGAGAAATGTAGATCTTTTTACATTTTTAGAATGAAGAGATAATAACAAGGGCAAAATATAATATGAAACTAAAAAAACAGTTTTTTATGGTATTGATGTGGTCTTGATGATTCAGCGTATGTATAATCATCTGCCTGCTTCGCTACGAAACATTGATGATAATAAAAAAAAAATCAATATCAATAAAATGTTAAAAGCCAAAGCTGTTGACTCTCTCTCTCTCTCTCCCTCTCTCTCTCTCCCCCAACATCTATCAATGTCTTTCAATCTCAGATGTATATTAATCTCTGTATGTATCTATCTCTCTCTCTGTAACAGACATAGACAGAACAACAACAAATAAACAAACATTATATCTCTAAATAACGTTAATCGGCAAAAGAATGAGATGAATACATATATAATCCTACAGATTTTAATATTTGTGTCTCTTACCTGTCGTTTTTCCGTTGCATCCGGTTTTCAATCACAGTTATTCTAATGAAGTTTCACTTCAAAAACTAACGAAATGCAGTTCTAAATATTCCCATTTCAAAATTGTATTTAGCTATGACATGTGTATTGATTGGGATTGTTAAGTTTTATAACATCACATGCACGTACAGAACACGACACCATAATTACTTTTTTATTTTCTTATAAATTTAATTCACAAAATTCAGATTAATGCAGTATGACAGAAATGTTATGGGCTCTTACTGGCGCAAATGTTGTCACATCGGTATTTCTCTTTCTTTTTATCTAAGGCTATTTGTACCTGGTAAGGACTTCTTGCTCCTACGCTTTGTTCATCCTGTAGGTATATTCTAAATCTATGATTATTATACTCTTTAAGATAGTCTCGCATGCCGGCAGTGCTGCCAGATATACTATAATTCCTATAGATTTAGTACATTCTAAATCTATGGTAATTACACTAGATCTGTTGTACCTACACCTTGGTATATAAGTGATTAAAATGAAATATAAAATTTAAATTTGTTAAACAGTAGCGAAGAAGGTATTTTTTGGAAGTTCAGACAAAAATATTCTGAATATAATTAAAACCTAATTATCCTCAAATTCAATATTATTACCTCCATTGAACAACAAATGTTGTTGTAGAACTACTAGCTGACCCAGCAAACTTCGTATCGCTTGACATTAATCCTTCGACAGTAGCGCAGTCTGTCGGATCCGATGTGAAACATTCCAAAATCAACAACTGCTTATTATTAAAAAAAATAATTAAAGAAAACATTTTCCAGAAGACCGAATTGTGAATCTAAGCCATTCTCGAATTCCCTTGAACACACACATAAAGTTTCATCAACATCTGTCCAGTTGTTTTTTTCACAATTAATGCTTTGCCATTTTTTAGCAGTTACGGCTGGCCCACCCATCGACTTATTCCTTAGAAAGACAGGTTTTTTACCCAGTGTTTACGGCAAAGAATAATGTTTACGGCAGATTAAATCACTTCAGAAGAGTCAGAGGCGACAAGAAAGAAGATTGAAGACAAAACTTTCGTAAGAGATACAGGGAACACAAAAGATTAATAAGAATAATTCAGTGGTGGAAGTTTTGGTGCCATTGTGAAAGAAGACGATTTTGACGTTCAGTATTTTATTTTATAATTAGTGTGTAATCTTGTAATGTTGCTCAACGATATGACATACAATAAAATAAATTAACGGTGCTTTAAAACATGAAAAATTCAAGGAATTACAAACTAAAGACGTATTCAAGGATCTAAACAACCTTTGAACTAAGTAAAGGAAACGGCTATCAAAAAAGGGGATACCGAAATAATAAGAAACTTAAGAAGTGAATTTAGAATAAATAACAAGAAAAAAAAATTAATACGTAAGACATGGCAGCATAATAGGTCTTAGCCGGTCCAAGAAAGGGACAAATTTGCTTTAAAAATATCGAGTTTTGGCGCCATCGTGAAAGAAAATGGTTGTGGAGTTTTGGCGCCATCATGAATGAAGATGGTCGTAATTTTTTTACAATTATTGAATTTAGTGTAAACTGTGAGTAAAATTAGTTAAACTAGATGAAAATAAGTTTAATTTTGTTCAGTGAAAGTGTACAAATGAAATAATCATGAAGAAATTAGGGTATAGTGATTTTCCTCACTGCGCCAAATCTCTCAAAGTGAGTTAGTGTAAAGTGACCACCGTTTTACTCTCAAGATCCTGACGTAACTCTGGAAATAGTGACTAATGTCTGTATAAGAATAATTAATACGGAAGACATGTGACTAATGACTGTATAAAAAATAATCAATATATGCTTTAACTTTTAAGCCAATTATTTATATTTATAACTAGTTTAATTATTTATTACCAAAACATTTAAAAACTATAATTAAATTTAGCCCTGTCTACCGTAAACTGCCATTGTTTCCAAACCTAGCCAGACAGCAGAAGAAACGGCGAAACAAACTCCTCGGCAAAGTGAGCTTGTGTAAAGTGACCACCGCTTTACTCTAGACCCTGACGTGACTTTGTAAATTGTGACTAATATAAAATATAATAATAATAATATATATAAATAAGAATTAATTGATACTGAAGACATGTGACTAATGACTGTATAAGAATTAATACGGAAGACGTGGCAGCATGGCCTAAATGTCTTAGCTGGCCCCAGAAAGGGGCATTTTCTTAGATGGAGGATTATAGAGGTAAAAAAAATGAGCAAATTAAACTAAAAAAATTAAAAAAAAATCAAAATACAGTGCTGCCAAATTAGTGGATTTTCCACTAAGCTAGATTTAGTTGGTTTTCACCGCTCGATTAGTAGTGAAATATTGCTTAAGTGGCTGGTGGTTTTTTCTTGTGGTTAAGGGAAATTAAGTTTAATTTATTAACTAACGCGGTCACTTGACAGTGAATACTAATATTCAATCAAATCGGTTTATGGGCAAATTCTAGTCTCTCTACAACTACTTCGGATAACATTGTGGCAAATGGTATATTATGCCAATACAGATGGCCATCGTTTAGAACAGTTGTATGATGTGTATTAAAATGATAGTTCACCGGTTGGCGTAATATTTGAGTGGCGTCGGATTATAAAGGATTAAAGGAGGGATTAAAGGGTTGTGGCACAGTTATAGTTACCACTGACTGTATCCACACATTAGATTAAAATTTAGTTTACATCACATACACAAGATATAAATTTTACATTCACTTTATAATTATCCTCGTTTTATGAACATTAACGTTGTAAATAAAATATAATTCAATGGACAAATTACACGAATTTATTTTTATTCATAAAAAAAAAACAAATTGTACACTGGTACAACCACGCGTAACTTATATATGTTTTATCTTTCTAAATAGAAAGTGTACAACTAATTTAATATTTTTGCAAAGTGAGCCACAGTCAAAATTTAGCTATTTCCGACTTCTCACGAGTGAACATTTTTTTTGAAATAACTTAGCCTATGTTCACTGGAAAAAAAATAATGGCAAAAAAATTCAAATAATTACATATGTTTCGGAGCTACAAGCAAACAATCAAATCTTTCTTTTTATTATTAGTGTAGATAGCTTAGATGACATACTAACAGCATTATTATTATTAATCTATTTAAATAATTCACAAAGTAATTTCAAGGCTTTGAAAAACAGTCTCGAATATAAAATGATTTATTTGGATAAGTATTAATATGAAGTTATGGATAAAGTGGTCCAAATATAACCACTATTTTTATCACCTTTTAAAATGTATTAGAAGTAGTTATATCGCCTAAGTAAGATATATGTTGTTGCGACCTTATTGTATATATCAATTTGTTCTTTAATATTGTAGAACATCTTTTTGTGCTATCGTTAATGGTTTCCGTAGCGCATGCGATCAAAACCATTTTATAGCTAACTTTGTTACACCTTGTGTTACATTATTGCAGTTTCAGTAGGGATCCCTATTTTTTTCTAGTTACGATAATTATGGACCAAGTTTATCAGGGATAATGTCGGCTTCTAATGGTGAATGTATTTTTCAAACCGGTCTTGTAGTTTCGAAGTCTATTCAATACAAACGATCCAATCTTTCCTATTTCTTATTGGTTTATAGATAACAGTTTATGCGAAATAAATATAAGTCTTATAGAGAAAAAGTATTGACTTAATTAGGGTTAATTTGTTTTTTAATTTTCAAACATTGCTTATAAATTAATATTTTACTATTATTTTTTATGAACTGTTCATTTGTTTTGTGAAAAATGTTAATATCAGAAATACCAAAATAAATGTAATTAGACTAGACCCAGAAATACAAATATTTGGATGTTCAATCAAGTGTCTGCACCCGTCGCGAAATAAACCCTAGCCTCGTCAAGTCTTAGTAAAGACATATACATTACACATACACCAAGTCCATTACGGGGTAGACAGAGATTATCGAGTGCCAAATGTGAGTTGTGACAATCCTCTTAGACCTGGGTAAATACCACATTTATTGTTCTTTTTACTTACTTTACTTAGCGATTCGATCATGGAATGTTAACATAGGTTTCCCCAGGTACCTACTTCCACCCTTATTCGCATTGTTTAAATATTTGTTTTATAAATCTTTCATCTATCACATGACCGAACCGTAAGCATGCACTTTCTCATTTTTCCACAAACTTTTTCTTTTAATTCTTCGTCTTTTTACTTTACTATTTTACACAATACAATTTTTAGAGGAAAATTTGGTGGCTATGAATGTAGGACCATCTCTTGTTAGTGGTATTCTGGTTGTTTTAAGAGATGAATCTGGTGGAAACTCAGGTGGAAAGCCAGTTCAGCTGTTGGCAGCACTGTCAAAATACATCAATGTCACTTATTTGTCATTGTTCCCATTTGTCAAATGAAGAAAAATAATAAACAATTAACAAACTGCGTTTAGACGATTAAGACGGGATTAAGTTTATTTTGGAAATTGTTGTTAGAATTAAAATTAATTCATCCTTAGGTTTTGTAATTATTCATCTTATGTAAAATGATAGATTGACAATTTGCTCTCAATATGAGACGATTTCATTTTATAAAAGTCTTACCTGTGTTATGTTTTTGTTTAATATTACTTTATATTTACTCCATTTACAACAAAACCACCCATCCCAAGCCTAAATTAGTTAATTCAGTATCTGAACACATGTAAGTTAATCGAGATATTGTGTTGTGGATTTGGTAATTAAACTATTTTTTTTATAAACGATCTTGTTTATATTTCAGAAAACAAACATACAACAAAAAAGTTGTAGACAGGGTCGTTATATCATTTGTCGTTTGTGATAGTAGGTTTAATGAATCTCTTAATGTGATAAAATCTGTGTTATTATTTACACAAGCCAGAGTTTACTTTGTAATATTTGCTGACGATGTATTGCGACCTGGATTTGAAGATACATTAACAAAATGGAAAAATATTGCTCGCAACTTTGACTTTGAATTGCAGAGAATCAATTTTCCCGATGCACACAAGGAAGAATGGTTGAATCTGTTTAGTAAATGTGCTGCTCAGAGATTATTTATACCGGTATAGTTATGTTTTATGTTATCGTCAACTTATGCACTGTTAAATCCACTGCTTCTTGATTGATTATATAGAAACATAGCTGTGATACACATACATATCTTTATGATTTTGTCATATTAATATGTACTTAAAATTGTTGATGGATCCCTGTTTGTTTTTTTCTGTGTATTGTACTTAACAAACATCTCAAATTTGCTTACTTGTTAACTTAAGAAGAATATGAATATAAAAGAAGATTTAAAGTCGTAGGAACTGAAATGTTTTATAATTCTTATTTGCTTGTATGCATTGTCATTCAGTAGGTACTTAACCTGATTTATAATGACTATCACCATAATTTACACTAGATTTCAAATATTAATTGTCTAATTGTAGGTTTGTTTATGTTACAGGCACTAATACCACATATAGATGCCATGATATATGTGGACACAGACACATTGTTCTTAGGACCAGCTGAGGATTTGTGGGACTTCTTTTCCCAATTCAATAGTTCGCAGATATCTGCAATGACTCTTGAGGACGACAATCCAAATATTTCTTGGTATCCTCGATTTGCAAAACATCCTTATTTTGGAAAATATGGTAAATATGCTTAATGGTTGAAATGTTAATGAAAGTCCTTATCCATACTTTCAAACATTATCAAAGGGATTGCTCACTGCAGTTTAGATACATTCATTTCATGTATTGTGTATTTCATAATATGAAATTTCTCTGCTTAGCAGCAGCAGCAGCTTTTTTAGGGTATTGAATAATAAGCAGACACCATGTCTGCTTATTATTCAATACCCTAAAAAAGGTTATTTAGAAACAATTGTTATAACATTTTATTACTTGGAAAGTTAAAATGAGTTGAGACAACCTTATATGACCCAAAACTCAGAGATAGATTATGAGCTTTATATAAGTTTTTATAAAGTTTCAATTTTAATTGAGATGTGTAAGTTTTTAAGTAAGTTGGTCCTATTTGCTTAGTGCAATTGAAGCATTTGTAAAAATTAAGATGATTAATCAATATTCAGATGATATTCTTTGATGATTAATCTTAAGAGATTCCAGTTTGATTGCATTTTGTTCATGAGTCTTCTGTTAGCTATTTATTCTGTGTTAATGTTATAAATGCAAAAGCCTGTCTGACTGTTAGAGACAGAACTCACGAAGCGATTTTTAAGTCGCGGTTAAACAATTTTATTTCAAAATTTTGCGATTTAATTTTTGTGGTCCCGCAGCCGCCGCGGTTGAAATTATCTCCCGCAAACTTGGCGGTTGATTATCGCGCTGCCGGCGGTTGCGGTAAAGTAATCAATACAAATAGTATAAAATGGTTGCGCGCCAAGCGGCCGCAGAGGGCGCGTTCGCAACCCGCACGACTAACGGGCAGACGACGTGGGCAAAAACTGCGCTGTGAGTTCTGAGTCTTACGGCTTAATTCACGGCTAAATTGCTAGATCAACTTTTTAATTATTTATACGGGATACTCACGATCTCTTTTTATTTTATTTGTCGATATTTATTATCGTGAGTATCCCGTATAAATAATTAAAAATGTTATTAATTCGCGACGATTTAAGTTTAAAATCTTAGATCAACTTTGTTGAAATTTGATATGCATTCAAAAATCAACCTTGAAAGGACAATTTTGGGGAATGAAACTTTGAAGGGAAACCTAAGTTTATACACTGAGAAAGTCGTGGTTAAATAGCAAGTATTAAATTTTAAAAAGAAATTTAAGATTAAACAGAGCAATTTATTTGATTTATACTTATATTTTCAAGGTTTGAACTCTGGTGTGATGCTCATGAACTTGACAAGGATGAGAGATTTTGGATGGGTAGATTATGTGACACCTATCATGTTGAAATGGAAGCTGTATATACCCTGGGGAGATCAGGTGACACTTTATTATAGATCAGTAACTAGCCAATATGTTCTTAAAAATAAACATGTGCAAGAATAAAATATTGAAGATTTAACTTCAAATATTTTAATTATAGCTAAAGCACTAAAATTTTAATAAAATTATGGACCTATGACCTATATAACCTATAACCTATGATTCTTGTTGCCTAAAGTTTTTGCTGACACTGTTGAAAGAAAACTTAAGTGTTTTGTTTTTTTACATTATGATATAATTGTTATAATATATTAATTAATATATTAAATCCCATGATTATTTTCTCTCCAATTCTCACAAGTTATGCTTTGAAATTAAATTTGAAAATTGTTTATTTCACATAGATCATAAGTAAGGCACTTGTGACTAGTCTATGATATAATACTAAAATCTATCACCGGATTGGGATAATTGGGAGAAGATCTGGCGAAAGAAAAGCAGCTGGCTTGTCATTTTCCTTATGTGATATAAATGAAGAAGTAACACATTATACATTATTACTTTTAATTAATAAGACATTGGAATAAGGAGAAATTAATCCTAAGCACCCTTATTAGTTAGAGTGTGATAACAGTTTTCATATAATTTTAATTTGATACATTTTCAAATTTTACGTAATAGAAGGTATTTTACATAGGAATCCATTCCATTCCACATATTATATAAAAATTACATGATAAAGGTATATGTAGATCCAACATTGCTATATTTCCTTATGTTTAGAAACAGCCTAGAGATAAACTCGTACTGATGTTGTATAACTTCACCACACAATACTGAAAAATATATGCAGCCTAAGGATACTAGTGTATTAGTTTTAAGTTTGAGTTGTCTATTGTTTTCCCGAAGAATATATGCCATATATTCAAATGCCAGAATTTCATTTGCTCGAATTTTTACTAGCCCAAATGTTTTGTTGACCATAATATACTTGTTACATACTCTTCTTGGCCCCTAAAATTAGTTTCCATAATGATATGAGTGCCATAAGTATTGTTATCTATTTTATTAATTGCAATAATATTATTCAATAGAATATTTAAATGCCTTACAAAAATTTTGCATCAAGTGAAATGTAATGTGACAATGTAATGATGTAATATGATCACATATTCCTCCTCACCGAGGTGTGATCATGTAATATGATCACACCTCGTATCTCTTTACGGCCAAAATCGCTTCCGTACAAATTTAACCTAACGCCTTTGTTCTTAAAAGCGATTAGCTTTCTGGAAATTCGCGGGCCGCTGCTTGCTCGCTTTGCTCACTCGCCTCGTGCGTTGTCTTTCACGTTCTAACCTTTTTTTTTTCGTGGGGAAATCCATCATTAATATCCGCCACTTTCGGGGGAAGTGGCAGGTTATGTCAGACTCTTACTGACTAAAACCCCACGGTGTCCACCCCTTCGCCGGGTACCAGGGCTGCGGGAACGCTTTCGCACACATTCACAGCCCCGGCGGCGCTAGATCTCGCGATCTCCACTAGGCAGCCTTACTAAAAAGAGGGCCGCATACCGTCATAAGTGGTGCACGGAAACACAACGTGCAACACTTCGGGGTTCCAGTAGCGACAGGCACCCATATCGACCGGGTGAGCTAGATGGAAAGCCCGCCCCCCTTCCCCACGGGCTGAACTGCCGCCATACCACGCGTGCCAAATGGCCCACCACCATGTGTGCGCTCCTCGTGTCCCCTCTTGTCCCCTCTTGGACAGAGAGGGGTACTGAGGAGCGCCCTCCCTAGTCCGAATTGGTTTCACCGAGTCCCCGGCTCGACGCCATTTACTTAACCCCCCCGCCACGACAAGGTTCGGACCCTTGGGGGGGTTCATGTTCTAACCTAACCAAACCATACCTAAATCTTTTGATCTTTTAGTATAAAACGAATTTATGTTCTTTTTGTAGAAGTTATTTTGATGGTAAACGATGTTATGGCTTGTGATAATACGGCTTACAATCATGCTAGCAAATGATATCATTGAAATTGATTTTATAGGAAACAAAGTTTTTAGCATGTGACTAACGTAGTAAACAACGAGTATGCTGTATGACATATGAAATTACATATGAGAAACAATATTATATCTGTTGACCGTTATAGCAGATGAAATTATGGCAAACGGGTTGATTCTACTGTTGTATGGATCAGGACATAATCAACATAATCTTCCACTACCACGGCGACGGCGTGCTGGAGCTGCCGTGCCGCTGCAACTACCGGCCGGACCAGTGCATGTACGGGGACGCCTGCGCCGGCGCCGGCGCCGGGGCCCTCGTGCTGCACGGCAGCCGGCGCGCCTTTCACAACAATAAACAACCAGCTTTTCAGGTTATTTTTAACTACAGTTTTAAGAAAAACAGTGTACACAACATCTAATAAAAGACTTCCACACGAAAAAGCGATATTATGATAATTACTAGCTGACCCGGCAGACGTTACTCTGCTATTTTTTTAATGTGATTTTAGTAAAAATATGGGGGTGAGTCACCCTTATCATAAAAAATAGATGTTGGCCGATTCTCACACCTACTCAATATGCTCACAAAATTTCATGATAATCGGTCAGTGGTAACAAACATTCTGACGCGAGAATTTTCGAGAAAGAATACTCGATATATCAATGATGTACCTACTTAGCTACTCTATCATTCACTGATTTTACAAACTAAAATGGATAAAAATAATTTACGAGTACATGGAGTAATTGAAATGGGACAAAAACCATGAAATTAAAAACAAAAAGAAAAACTTGTTTGTGTCGCGATTTTTTGCCTGAATGTCTTTTATTAGAGGTACTGAACACTGTTTAAGAATTTGAATACCTATTTTAGACGGACCTTACACATTGCGGATGCTGGATCTACACGCTTGCCAAATTTCCAGTTATGTTTTACTTACGCAAACATACGATAGGGTGTTTGGCTGGTTTTGTATAGGTTTGTCAGGATTTGTAGCCAATCCTATCGACTGTCGGTTTTTGACACAAATCAAAGGAATTTGCCGCAAGTGCTTGGCTCGAGTCGACAAGTTTGTGAGCGTTTTATAAAAAAAAATTCGTGAAACACACACATATTTTCTTAATGAAAACGTGTATCTAACGATGGAATTAAATCCTTCCTGAAAGCTACCAAGCAACACCCAGCCTTTGGAGTCCTTTAGACAAAGATCATAGGGGGTAGAAAAATAATCCAACTCGTGGTATCATTTAAGTGAAATTATGATGAAACTATTTAAATATTTTTTTAAGAGACTTTAATTTTAATCACCCACCATCTTCTTTGTCAAATTTGTCGTTTACTTTTATTTTCACTTTTCATTTTATTATTTTTAATAAAAAGAAGTTAAACCAATTGCCATTAGCTGACGGCAGCTGTCCGTCACGTATGGATGATGCAGTTTGGATCGCCTGATTTAGGTATCCAAACATTTGTATAGGTTTTTGTACTTAGTTTGTGTGCAAAAGGCAAACGTTTGGATCTAGCATTAATTATTCCTCTTGCAATAGCATCTATGCTCGCCGTTGGTGAAATGAAAATGAAAAGAGATAGAACATTTGAGACATGTCAGATTATTCCGGATACGTCGACATGTGACATTTTTAATCAAGGTTTTCCGAAGAATAGATTAACGGCCAATATTAATAATCAATCCTAATCCAAAACTTGCTGTCCAAGATTAATATTTTGATCCATTTTTATGTTATCGCTTGCCAATAACATATCTGTGGACAGGATAAATATGGCAATTAGGTATGGGATAGGCCGCCGGATACGCAGCTATCTAGATTGCTTGAAATCCATTAGATTGAGATACATTATTAACATTGGCCGTTAGTCTGTAAAAATGTCATGTACAAACTAATCTGACAGCACAAAACGTATTTTGTCTCTTGCTATGACTATAGTTGAAAAAAGTTAGCGATAACTTAAAATTATTATAGTAAGTGCGCGACAAAATAACCACCATTGTCATATTAGTTAGGGTAGCCTCATAATATAGCGACTCACCAGTAAAATGTGTGGTATCTATAGTCGTCGGCTAAGACCTTCACGGTTCTCGTTTACGGTTTGTACAGCGTTTTACTACGGATTTTTTAAGAGGACAGCTAATAAATCTCCGTGTCGATCTAAAGCTACTTTCAAGAATAAGAACCCTGTATACAGACCCTGTCCTACGTGCAGGATTGACCTTTTTCCGTTCTTTTTTTTCTTTCATTCATCTTTATTGAGTTATTTCAACGTCTTTTTATATTGTACGAGGATGAAAAAGTGTTCAAGTGTATGTACCTATATAAACCTTTTTTGGAAGAAGTTAGTAGTATCTTCATGCCCTCTTTTTTGGGTCAAGAAACAGATTAAACAGAGCCAATTAAATTAGACCATGAATATATTCACTGTTTCGAAACATGCAAAAAATTACTGACTAACGACCCCACACTTCAATACCCCGACTTTCCAAAAGACTTCATACTGAAGGCCCAGTAGGCATCTGTTACGCATCCAGAACCCTTAATGACAGTGAACTCAACTACAGTACCATTGAGAAGGAACTCCTTGCAATAGTATGGGCCACAAAATGTTTCAGACAAAAATAACACCAACGCCGACGCTTTGTCGAGGATTCAGATAAATAACGAGGAAGTCGAGTCTCTTTTAATTCTTTTCATTTGCATAGTATTTATGCAAATTAAAAGAATTAAAAGAGACTTTATTTATGCAGATTGGCACTTGTTTCTGTTATTTTTTTTAAATGGCTAATGTGTTGCTGAACGTGAGGTTTTTACAACTTCACCGGACTATTTTGGGCCGAGCAGAGTGCTCAGCCCGAGACATCATTATTTAAATGGATTGGACTGTTCCCTAAAAGGCCAGCAACAAGGGCTGTCTCCCGGGAGACTGTACCTCGACTTGGTGCTGCGTTCTGGTTACGGGGAGGACTTGGTGGAGGAGTAGTGGCGGTTTGTCGCTCGGCGTTAGGCGCTGGGCGCAAGGGAGGGGCAAACGCTATACTCCCTTATAGCGTTTGCCGCAGTTATTGGGTCCGGAGGATCCGATTACACATTGCGGGGTCTACTAAGTTTGGTGGGAACGTTCGCGGCCGGTGTGTAGTCACACGCGGTGCTAACACCGGGTTCGGGTGGGCAGCCGTTATTCCATAGTAACGTTCCTATAGTTTTTTGAAATGCTGCGCTGCTGTCGGTAAATCTAGGTCGCGATGTAGGTCCTCGTTGCGTACGTACCACAGACAACCGGTGGTAGTACGCATGAACCTAGCCTGAACTACTTGTAACTTAAGGTAGCTCGGGAAAGTATGAGCGAAGGCTACACTAGCGTCAAAATTCTTCCAGTGTTAGAAAGCCCATTTATCGAGGAAGGTTATAGGCTATAATATCGTCACGCTAAGACCAATAGCAGCTGAGCACCAACGAAAAATGTTTCAAAATCGGGAGAAGGACGTAGGCTCCTTTTTATCTAAAAATTTCAACGGGTAGCGTTGGAGTGCTAAATATTAAATAAATAGACTACGCGGGCGAAGCCACGGGAAACAGGTAGTTTTTTTATAAATTTGGTTTTGTAAAAATACAAATAATGACATTTATTAACCTACAAGTATTTACCATACTAAGGTATTTTTATTTTAGCACTTGCCCTTTGCTTGGGTTGAATTCTACAAATTTTAAAGAAAGAAAAATTTTCGCCTATGACTGGATTTGACCCCGTACTTATTATTATTTGGCATACTAATTTTGTATTAATAAGTTTTAAATATACACGTCACCATTCCCGGTGTTGGTCCGTCTTTACAGAATAGACCATTTGCCTTTGTGCCAGGCAGCTCGTAAAAAGCGAGCATAGGCTTACCGTCACTAACACCGTGACATCTGACTAAGTGGTAAAGTTTTGCAGCTACTCGCCCGGATTGGTACCAGCGCCTTACTTATTCCTGTCGCCATAACGTCCGTGCTTGCCGTGCCGGTTCGGAATATAAGGTAGTTGGTACACTTACCTTTTTATCTAGATAGATCACTTGTAATTTTCGTTGGAGAATTTTCAACACATTATTAAAGGATCAACATGAGGTGTCAAATCTCCTAAGATAATTGCTGTTATAGGTACATCTTGTATTACCTTGTATATCTGCCTTATCGTGCACTATGGACATACCAGCATTAATGTAAATTTCCATGGACCATGGACTTATTTTTACAAACCACCGCCAAAATATCCCTTCCTTTGCATTTGAGCTTTTCTTACGAGCTGGACCATCAAATATTAGAAAGAGTGATTTCATCGTGCCTCTTCCTTACATTATAATATTAGAAGTAGATTCTCTTTCGGGATATCCAATGACATTATTCCACTACCCTTCATGTATCAAATACATTTTCACTAAAAATTTCCAAATAGGACGAGTATAATCTTGTCTACTTTTAGTAAAATCCCTGCAAGTGAGCGTAAATCAGCTGCTTTCTCTAGATCGTTCATCCTCGTTATGTCGTCGTATGTTCGTCGTCATTATAT
The DNA here is from genome assembly GCA_002245475.1 of Calephelis virginiensis. NCBI lineage: Eukaryota > Metazoa > Arthropoda > Insecta > Lepidoptera > Riodinidae > Calephelis > Calephelis virginiensis. The sequence continues at coordinate 15,798 of NJDC01010016.1, forward strand.
ATATATATATCAAATTTGATAAAAATTTTCTTTTAAATGGTGAATATATAAAAGCACACAATGCCAAAACTATAATTTAACTTGACTCATAATTCTACAGAGTAAATTCGTGCTGATAATTCGTTGTAATAAATATATATTGTGTGTAGTTTTCAGAAAAGTTTATTATGACGTAGTGACACGTTCTATTGTACCATTATTTTATTTACATAAACATTAAAGAAGAAAATTCGTGTAACTAAATTCCATCGTAATGACGCGATTATGGCTACCGTGTAAGAGATTTCGAGGAGGTTTTCAGACTAGGTGGTAGAGTTTCGCAGCGACTTACTCGGCTTGGTACCGCCGACTTACCTATTACTGTCGCCATAACGTCATTTCTTACCGTTGACATGTTGCGGTTCAAAGGATAAGGTAGCGGATAAACTTATTTTTGCTCGAAGCCTAATATACCGGCCTCAGGTTAGCAACGCACCGTTACCACCTTTGGTGTCTAGCCGGCATGATTTTTTCACTATAAGGAAATCCGTCTGCTTGTTTGCCTTCTATAATATCAAAAATAAAAATATGGAGAGTCAATAAATATTTTTTTTTCACAAGGAATAGGGAAGATAGAATTTAAAATACGTGTTATTTAAAATAAAACATTTTTTTTTGTATTCTTTCATATTGATTCTAAGAATGTTTTGATTCACCTTTATAGATAGAACAATGAACAAACACAAGACCCTCCTGATTCTAACAGATTTGAATTTAACTTGTTTGTTAACCTACCTACCACGTCTTTGTGTATTTTAGTTAAAGATTGTTGAAAATTAATTAGTTAATAATGTGTAAATTAGTTGCAACGTTTATTCCATTTATTTGTAGTCTTTTAAACTTATTTCATACGAGTTTTTAAAACATTTGGTTTTTTTAGTGTTTTTGCTTTTTTCAATGTAGATACAGTTCTTGCAATTCACAAAAACGAGCGGTCTATACTTTTGTAAACCAAATTACTAAGTTTTTTCTAATAACTGAGTTGTGTATTTTTATTATTATTTGCCATGAGTTCTAAACAAACTTAGTTTTTTTCATGCTAACCGTACCAATTTCTCTCTCACACACATTTACATAATATAGGTACAAATACGTATTTACCTTTAGTAAAGCCCTCTAGTCTTCGTGATTTATCGGAATCTGTATCTTGAAACACAAAATGTTTTTTTTTTTGTGAGAGGTCAGCGAACAAGTGCACGTCTCTTCTGATGTTAAAAGACAAAGTCCTGAACCCGGGATGGAAGGCCTATTTTGCAAGTCTACCGGCTACCCTACCTTCCAGACTAGAATATGATCAGAGTCATTATGGTGGCAGGAATAGCTAAGGCGGTGGATCCCAATGCGGCCAAGTTGCTGCACAGCACTCTGCCGCCAGAGGTCTTCCTGTTAAGGTCGTGCTGTTGCCCATTCAACCTACGCTCGCCTCGTACGAGCTGCCGGCAGACAGGCAAATGATCTATTTGTTCAGCGGAGCCACACCAACAAGGGGAAATCTGTTTTCCACTGAATGGTGAATATGAGGCTAACGTTAGAAAGTTTTGTATTACCATATTTGTAACGTACTATTTCTCTATTTCCATATCATTAGTATACAGCTCCAACGCGAGGCGCCTGTCAGTATTTTGTTTTATTTACATCGAATTATTATTAATTTTGTAATGATACATTGAAAACATTTGTTTAATTTGACAGTTTAGATAAGTATACAATTTTAATGCGGATAGATGTAGGTACCTCAGGAGATTCCACGATCACATCGCTCGGGTTTGTCCAATGGTGGTGTCAGGACTCAAGCATCTCTGGAAGCGTGTTTGTATCAAAAGGGCCATGAATGTGGATGAATCCTAACCCGTAACGGGACTTGGCTTAAAGATAAGTATGAATGATTAAATAAAAATACATACATATCTGCTCGCCCTTTCTATTACGTCGCAGTTCTTAGTGTTCAAATTCTGTAGTTAAAAAACTGCTAACATTGACAGATGCGTGTGTAGGTACGAGGGTGGATCCAAAAGCTCTAAGCCCGACCAAGAAAATGAAAGAAAAGTGGGTCTAAATTTATTTTTATTTTTCGACATAGTCTCCATCTAGCTCAACACACTTCTTCCACCTGACCTGCAACTTGTTTATCCCCTCAAAAAAAAAAGATTCCGGAAGGTCGGCGAAATAGTCGTTTACTGCGACTATCACCTCATCTTTGGTTGAAAATTTCGAGCCACCCAAGTGTTTTTTTGAATTTGGAAATAAATAATAATCCGAGGGGGCTAAATCCGGCGAATAAGGTGGGTGGGGCAGCAATTCCTAGCCATAATCATGGATTACAAACATTGTTTCAACCGAAGTGTGAACACGTGCATTGTCTTGATGAAACAAAACTTTCTTACGCAACATTCCCGGCCTTTTTTCTTTCATTTCTTCCCGGAGTCTTCGTAAAAGGTTAAAATAATAACTATAATTCATAGTTTGACCTTTCGGTAAATAATCTACAAAAATAATGCCCTTCGCATCCCAAGAGTGATGTGTTCAACTTTATGTTGGATAATAAATGTTTGTTTTGTACTTTATAAAATTATAATTTAAACTGGCGACCATTCTCTGCCTCGCACGGGTAGATAAATTTATATGTTATTATACTTATTGACCTTTCTATTTAATCACACCAATAAAAAAGTTGCGTCAAAAACCGTTGCTTAGTTTTGAAAATCTAAGCATACATAAGGACAGACATGAGACAGCGACAAGTGATTTTGTTTCATAATATGTAAGTATAATGAAGTAATTAGAAATACAATTTAATTAGTTGATAACTTAGAAATAACTAACAAAGGTATTTTCTACTAACCGACGAACTTCGTTCCTCCTTACATTTGAAACTAATGAACAGTTTTCATGGGAAAATTGAAAGTTTTGTTTTTCTACTATTCAAAATTTAATTCTAATTCAAAGATAAATGATCGAATTCTAATGTAAGCTTTTACTTTTAGTAGGTAGAGTTAAATTATAGCGTCAACTCCAATTATTTCCGAATCTAGCTAACCAGAAGAAAAGACGGCAAAATAAACCCACCGGCGACCAGAAATTCGGTAACCATGTAAAATTTATAATTGTATAAGTTATAAATATTTCAGTATTTCAATTTAATACCTTATTTTCAATTTTTTTTCAAATAATATTATCAGGGATTTCGGTACATATAATTTTAGACAATGTTCAGGTTACCATGAACGCTTATTGTAGTATTTCCATGTTGCTAAACGTCCACTTAAATAAGCAATTTTATGCTATGCGTCATAATATTGTCTTTCTCCGATGACAATTAATATTATTGAAATAATATTATTTCAAGAGTTTATAGTAACCTGTACTGAGGTACATCTACTAAAAGAAATAATTATTTTTGAAAAAAAAGTATTTTCACGCCCATATCCCCGAAGAGGCACAACCAGGGCACCCACGACTAGCCGAAGATACTAAGTCCCACAATGTGATAGGTGGCAAGCCTATCGCCAACCGGGCACATATCCTATCTCGAGCAACACTTTTTTTATTAGAAAATTGGAAAAATCCAATTATCTTTTTATTGCCAGACCCGGGATTCGAACCCGGGACCTCATGCAGTCAAGTCCAACAACTGAACCGCTAAACCACAGAGGCGACTTTTAACTTACTTACTTTTGACTTTCAACAATATAATGTTGGTGTAGTATTGTGGTGACATGGATTTCCTATTTGATTTTCTTTCATTAAAACCCGCCATAATACATTTATATTAATTTCATTACCGTGTAAAATACATTGTTTTTTGTCTCTATAATCTGGTTGTTGTTGTAAGATTTATTTCAGATTATTTTTATTTAGCTTGTTTACAACTTTTTTCAGGGTTTCAGCTGTTGTTGACTGAACTAAAGGTTTTTTACTTTCGCATTTGATGAAAATAATATTATCACCTGAAAATAAGATGGAATCGCGCTTAATAGCATCAGGCAGATAATTTGTATAAATAAATTTTGTTAGCACAGTTACTAAAAATACGATTTAAAGTACAGAATTTCTTCAGGAATTTTCACTATTTGCCGTCAATTTAAGCGGAAATACTTGATTCAGTCCGCAATCATTTAAATGGTACATAATGGTAATGCTATAGGGGTTAAAAAAAGGCGGTGGCCTGTAAAATCGGTTTACTGACGATAGTTGAATGTGACAGTGTCATAAGAACGGAGCCTGATTGTGCCTCTTTGTCGCTCGTTCCGCGCTCTCGCTTGCACTTCAAGCCTTAAATGGCACGCCTCAGAGCGAGATAACGCCGCATGAGTGATGTTTTTTGGTGCGTGCAGCCGGCTCCATAGGGGTATAAGACGTTGTCACGACAAAATTGAAAATATTTTTTGGCTAATCTTGTTTTGTTTGACAGGCGATCTACAAAGCAGTAGATGAGTACAACCTTGGTGAAGATCCTAAGCAGCTATTGATAAAAATGAACAAATATTTCGATGAAGCACCTCCGTCCAACTGCGGGAACGTGAAGGATGCATTTATGAAGTTACCGTTGCAATCGTTAAAGAACACAGGTGTTATCCCGGACAGGTAGCGGTGAGTTCTCGATACAACTTTTGACAGCACGAGTTGCACAACACGCAACAACAAACCTCGAGATGAACAACAAACGTCTACATTTCGAACAATGTGAACGCAGTTAAACTGCAATTTCTTGTGTTGAATTTCGACAGCGATTTCAATGTAACTGTGAAAATATTCAAAATTACTTCCAGAGTGTGTATCATATTTGAAATTTCCCTTAATTTCTTCAAATTCACATCATCAAATCTACATGACAATGAAACGTCTAACCATTGCTTCTGAGTTATTGCAAAGATATTAGATACCTACATAAAAAGATAACGTCAAATTAAGAAACTCCTCTTTGATAAAAATTGAAATAAACTACAGAAAAAAATTAAACAATCATTTTTTGACGATTAGTCGACTGTCAGTTTTGCACGGCTTTATCTGGGTCTTTTGAAGAAATTAGACCATCTTCATTGCCTACCAGTTCGTAAAAGACGGCACTGGTTTGTTTGATAAGTGTTCAACTGTTACAGCAGCTCAACCTGATTGCTATCAGACGATGTATGTTTCTTCTGATCAAGTTATATGCCTGTTCCTTTCTAATAAAAAAAATCTCTAAGAAAGCTGAAACTGCCTCAGTGGTCAGTGTGAACAGTGGTGCTAATAACCATCGGGCAAATTAGGTACTCGTGCCTGTGCCTGTATTTTAAAATGTCAAATATATATGTTACAAAATAATTAAATTGAAATTATTATTGATATGTCTATAAATGAGTTCTATTCAAAACCTCTGAATTATTTTTCTACAATTGACCTCGTACCAAATTTTTAATATGTAAATAATATTATTATTGTATTTACATTTTTAAAAGATAATTTTAAAATACAGGTCTATTATACTCGTTCGAGAATTAGAATATTAATTATTATTTTATTATTCTTCTTTGTTTTTAACTTAACTGACAAAATTGTAATGAAGTTATACATCCAAATTTATTATTATTAATTTAAATTAAGGACTGTATTAAATAATTGCGATTTATCACAAGTGTTAGATACGCTTTGTATTAAGTATGTCTATGTCCAGCTTAAACTCGTATACTTACCTGAGAGTTTTGATATATTTAATTAATTGTATATATTTTAATCTAAAGGCATATTGATTGACCAGCAATGATTAGTTTTTTAAGCAGTAGTTTTTGTCAATGAACAAGCCAAAGGTTTAGAGGTCTTGCAAAAAAAATATAAACAACCCGCCTTCGCAGAATATAATGAATAATGATAATAATACCTAGTATTTAGGTATGAGTCCATAATTTAAAAAAAAATGTTATGGTTGCAAAAATCACAATTATTTCATTCTTGACAAAAATAGTATTTATTGAAAACAATAGTCACAGTGTTTTGGTCTTGGAAATAATACAAATTAAAAGAATTGATTGTTAGATTTGGAAATTACACCCTGCCCGTCATCGTTCTGCGTGAACACTCGTTTTATGTTTTCAAAGGCAAATTCAGCAAGGATAGCTTTATCATGCCACACACTTGAAAAGCTCGCTATGCCATCCTTACTTGCGCTTTTTGAAAATTTACATAGTAGTATAGACTCAGTAAGTTATTATTTACAAATAATTGTAACAAATTGAAATACCAAGAATTATAGTGTTTAATATTAAAACGATATTGTTTGCACCTCGCGCATCGAATCTCTAGTGCTTCCAAGTTTTTAGATGTGTTTATAACAGTCCCCGTGTTTGTTAGTTACCTCTACAAGAATATCAGGCAACCACTTTCGTACCGAGCAGCTCATAAGAGGCAAGACTCGGTCCTGGTCCCACTAATTTCCAGACACTACCATCTGGATATCCGTCACCTATTTAATATTGCGAATTTATATTCTTTACGATATGGCCATTAATGAAATACAAAATGTTAAGGGGCCATGTATGCTAAAATACGTCAGCAATATACTGTTTTTTTCATACAAAGCAATTATGGATCTTGGCGACAAAAATACACAACATTAACATTAATATGCTTTATAAGACTAGTGTTTCCAAAACACGATTAATTTCACTTTGCTCGATAGAAAAAAATCAAAAAGTTAACCCTTTTTTGAAAGCAAAACCCATCTGTCTACTTCAATTATGAAAATATCGACACCAGATTTGACATAAACATAGATAAGTACTCGTATTATACCTAAAAGATAACTGTTTCAATTTTTATATTTTTTTCAAATTACTTTTATAGTGTCAAAAATAGTGATTTGGCGCTTAAGACATTTACTTTAGAGCGCAATATTTCATAGTAATCATGGGGATAAACGGGGGAGTGCGCTGATTGGCTCTTCTAGCTGACTAAGTATGGGGCCTTAACGCCATATTTAATTTAAAAATTGACTTGAAAACAAATTTGTAGTGTTTTTAAGAAAAAGTTTCAGGTTGAACCACAATACAAAAAATGACATCACGTTATAGTATCATCCTCCCCTTTATAATGGCGAAGTGCGAGAGCAGGTATCGCGGACGCCCGCACAGTTGCATGCACAGTGATGTTTTTGGTAGAACAGAGATTTCGTTGGACTTATTCTTAGAAAATACAATATAAAAACTTTGTAGCAGAGCTGCGACGATTGATTTGGGTGGACAGGTTTATTTTTAGCCTTATTCTTGCCAACTTGATACCTCAGGCTCAACTAATACATCACATCGTTAATGTGATCGGGATTTAGTCAACGGTACCTAACCCATTGTGGGAATCGTCTGCAACCTATTTAAACATAAGCCTCATAGGCTTGAGTTGGTTTTAGTTTTGTTCAAAGAAAGAATACATCGTCTACCAGCCGAATAATTAGAAAATAGCGACCATAGTTATATTTATCACTAACACCGTGAATGTGTTATGAAGTTCTGTGAGAATTCCCAAACTTATTTTATGTAACGCCCACTTTGAAAATCAGTTGTTTTGTAGCGCCCCCACCCCGTTTTTTTCTTGTCAATAACCTCAATAACATAATTGGTAAAAATTTAAATGTTTTTCCTGGAGTTTAAAAAAAATATTTTTTTCAAGATTTATACCGCCCCCGTCTAGGCGTCCAGCGCCCACATGGTGGCGTTATCGCCCACTTCGGGAAAGGCTGCTCAATCGCGTGTACTTACGCAGTACCTACTACTGACATCTCAGACTTATTAGTTAGGTAATTTGACATGCGCAGTATTTGCCATTAGGGCAGCCGAAAAATTCATATTTACGTAATACGTAAATTAGTATAATTTTTAACGTACCATTGTTATGTTTTGATTTTGAGTACTTTTTACAATTAGTCCGTCAGCAGTTTACAAATCTATAATATAAAAATGAATCGCTAAATGTGTTGGTAAGCGCATAGCTTCCGAACGACTGGACCGATTTAGGTGATTCTTTTTTTATTGTGTTAGTTATTGCCGGGAGAAGGTTCTTATGAAGAGGAAAACCGGAAAAATTGCAAGTAAAATGGGAAAAACAATACTTTGATTTTCCCATAGAAACTGAACGAGTAGAACGAAGTTCGCCGGGACAGCTAGTTTACTATAAATGCGACCACAGTGAAAATGCGCGAGCATGCCAAAAATGATAATAAATAAAATAATATATATAATTCGTTAGCAATTTAAATTCTATTTAATATAACCAACCAGTAAGTAAGAAATTAAAATAATTTTAAGTTAACGAGGTAGCAGTTTCATGTAGCGTGACCACTTATGAAATCATATTTTTTGTTCGAACTAAGTATAATAACTATATACTAGCATGACAATTAAAGTTTTTTTATGATATTGGAAGGCAAACAAGCAGATTTCCTGATGATAAGAAATTTACGCCGCCTAAAGACACCAAAGGTGCGTTGCTAAGCTGAGGCCGGGATGTTAGGCCTCGAGCAAGGGCAAGTTTACTGACTACCTTACCGTCTGAACCCGTACACCTCAACGGCAAGCACTAACGTTATGACGGTAAGGTGATCTGGGCGAGTCAAGATTGTGTTCAATTAATGTTTATAGAAGCAAATATATGAATTTAGCTGTAGTATTTTAGAAGCATTTTCATTATTACCTTAAGTTGCTAATATTTATTGATCCTTTAAATGCAACCCTGTATAACAATGACACATTTGTCAAGTACTAACTTATTTTGCAAACGGTATCATTTGGGATACTTCATAAAAAATTCTTCAATTATTAAAAATTGCAACTTCAATCTCATGGCCTGACTAGACTTATGTAATAAAAACTCGAATTTCTTATGGCGTAAGGAATATAAATGAAAATAATTAGTGTTTATTTTAATATTAAAAGTAAGAGACAAAGTAAGTAATGATTTATGACACACACAAGACACATGACAAGAAACAATCTTAAAAGCCTCACAATTATTTTTTATTTACTTTATAATGTCAACCATGAAACTGCGCCTTGTTTGTATTATATTGATCTGACAAGTATTTTTGATCTGCCTCATTTTATACCTATTATTAAGTTGTTGTATACAAAAATTGTATGTAAGTGATAGTATTAAAGGTTTTATAAAATATTGTGTTTTTAATTTAATTTTAATGGCCCTATTTTTTATTTTTTGTATGAGCTTAAGCATTTAAAGGTCTTCAAGATTTATTTTTTTGCTTCCATCTATCTTCAGTCTGTCATGTCAATTGACAGGGTCATAAGCAATTGTATGTTTTAAAGTAAGTAAATATCTTCACGCCCATATCCATGAAGAGGTAGGCAGAGGTACAACCAAGGCACCCACGACTAGCCGAAGATACTAAGTCCCACAATGTGATAGGTGGCAAGCCTATCGCCAACCGGGCACATTTCCAATCCCGACCAACATTTTTTGTTACAGAATTAGAAAAATCCAATTTTCTTTGTGTTGGCTGACCCGGGATTCGAACCCGGGACCTCATGCAGTCAAGTCCAACACCCGGACCGCTAGACCACAGAGGCGAGGCAGATGTGCTTACTGTAAATTCATTGTATGTTTTCGATCATTGTATGTTTTCGGAAGCTAAAAATGACTTTGTTTTCTTAGCCGTGTGTGAAGAAGCGTTATCATGGTGTAGGAGAATGCGGCTTTAGGGGTCGTCTTTGGTGAACTTTTTCTAACGCCTGGGTAAACAAATGGTAGAATACCACTCGGCATGAACACTCTTTTGATCTTCAAGTCGAATTGTACAAATGGGACGTAGCTGAGAAAAAAAACGCGATCATTTTTTTTACCAACGTTTCTCGGCTGTCTCACTTTTGTTGACCTGTTCTCATTTTCAACACCCATTCACAAGATTGCTGTTTTTTTTCTGGTTCAAAACAATAAAACCACGTTTCATCTCCTGTGACAATGTCATAAAACACCATTAGGATGTCCGTGAAGTACGACTTCAGTAGCATATGTGAGCACCATTCCACGCGAGCCCACTTTTGCTCCGCTATCAGTTCACGAGGGATCCAACGACAACCAAGTTTCCGAACTTTCAATTCTTCGTGTAAAATTTTCTGAATTTAGCTCATAGCAATCCCTAATAATCCTCGAATTGTCTCATGGGTAATCAGGTTTTTTTCTTTAATTAACCGCTTAACAGAAGCCACATTATTTTCGTAGATGGCAGTTGAAGGCGCTCTTCACAAAATTCGTCATATAAAGAAACTCGACCTCTTTGAAATTCAGCAAACCATCGCCTCACGGTGCGCCTCAAACAAGGTGCTTCTCTCCCAAAAGCATTTTGAAGACAAACGGCACAGTCTTGCCGAGAAAGAGAACTTTTAAAATCATGAAAAATCATCGCTCTAAAATCTTTTCGACTTATCTCCATTTTGGTTGCGTACTGTTATAACCCTGAACTGTAAGTTAAAAGGCTTACTTTAGTGCTCCGCCAACAAAATCCCCAAAAGTGCTTCGCAAGCACTTTTGACCCTCCTTCCATTCCCATAGCGATACCCAGTCAGTCTCCGTTCGGAATCCTACCAGACAACTCCTGTACTATATCCTTACCAGTTCTACCAGTTCTTGTATTTTAAATAATTGTATTTTGTATTTAAAGTTAATATAGAAATGTTCAAATAAAATTATTTTTTAAAACTTGAATTCCGAGGCCCAGTGTAACCTTGGTGGCAGCGGTGGGATCTCAAAACAGATCCTCGGAACGTCTTCGAAACTTACAAACTATAAAAACAGTGCAAAAACTAAACAGTGCAAAAACAGTGAAAATCTAAAATTTTAAACAGGAAACAATTATTCTGCTATTCCATTTCCATAAGTCTGGGTGAAATACCATCTTTAATAAGAAAAAAACAGACATTATATAAAAGGATGGAAAATCATCATCATCACCGAAATCGTTCCCAAAATCATTACGCGTCGGATTAATATTTCATCGTTGGAGGCCGCTTATCATCACTGGACACATGCAGGTGTATTCCTTATTGCGTGAGTCTGGTCCTTTGTTTATAGTATCGACTATCTCAAAAGGGTTTGTTCCACACTGTGCCTCATACTAAATATTCTTTGAATTAATTTAATATAACGATACAACATTTTACTATTTTTGAATTTTTTTTTATGTTTTTGTTGTTGTTTATTGTGTGTATTCTTTTGTCTTTTGTTGCTGTGTGATTTAAATATTAAAAATGTCTGAAACTAAAACATCAAAGAATGTAAAAGAGTCCCTTCAGGTCCCTCAAGATACATTATTACTCTCTGAATATGAAGATGACAGACCTCTCGACGCATAGAGGTCGACCAGATCTAAAAAAGTAAATGTGTGTACTACTACTCCGGAGTTAGACCTTAACATATTATTAAAATTTGTCAAACCCTATGACGGCAGTATGGAAACGCTGAATTCATTCCTAATTAATTGTTATAATGCATATGATCTTGCTACTATATCACAGAAGCCTATAATTTTCAAATACATTCTATGTCAATTACACGGAAAGGCGGAAGTTGCTTGTTCAATCTAGGAGTTCCAAAACTGGGAACAATTAAGAGAGTTCCTCAAAACCCAATTTAGTGAGAGAAAACACTATTCACATCTCTTAATGGAATTACAAGATTGCAAGCAGCTTCCAAATGAAAATGTTAGTAAATTCGCTTTGAAAATAGAGACACATCTTTCACAACTCTTAACAGAAATTACCCTTAATAATTCAAAAGCAAAGGAACTACCAGGGCGTATTGCCGACATGGAAGAGCTAGCTTTACATCATTTCTAAGTAGTCTTACAGCCTAGAATTTCAAATATAGTAAGATGCAAGTCCCCTAAAACACTAAATGAAGCAATTAACTACGCCGTGTCGGAAGAGAGAATACAAGAAACGCTCTATAAACGAAACACACAAACAGACTACAAACAACGAACTCAACCAAACCCTACACCTACAAATTTTAATGCTAGGCAAAATGTAACTTCACGCCCCTCTGATTTCCAAAAACAGTCTTTTCGACCTAGGGACCCAATAGTATGCCGATACTGCAAATTTCCGGGCCATACTTTAGAAAACTGTAAGAAGAGATAGTATAATAACCAGCACAAAAACTCCAACAATCAACCTTCCTACTCATCCGCTGCTCGAATTAACTTCGTACCTAATCCTGAAGAACCATTTAAACGCGTAACCGTCTCGCCTAAGTGTCGCACGAGACTTAACAATACGAAAGCCGGCACTAAATCTACTACTTCTAAATCCACTGTATCCGCTGTATCCACAACCATTGGACCCTCTGTATCGAAATCCGCTGTATCCACTGTATCGAAATGCAATGGTTCCTCAGTATCAAAACCCACTGTATCCACTGTATCAAAATCCAATAGTCCCTCTGTATCGAAATCCGCTGTATCCACTGTGTCAAGGTTTACTGCACCCACTGCATCTAAAACCATTAGACCCTATTTACCAAAACCCGCTGTATCCACTGTATCGAAATCCAATGGTTCCTCTGCATTAAAAACTGAAATTTTGCTGCATTAAAAAAAATCAATTAAAATTATTTATTTCAAAACGCCCTAATATTTCGCATAAATTCCATGTCGTTAATAACATTAGTCTCCCATATGACGGTATTATTGGCTCCGATTTACTTAATGAATTCGGCTGTAGCATCGATTATATTCAAGCTTCACTACTCATAAATGACATAGAGATAAAACTTCAATTTTCTGACCCTTCTTATATTGTTCCTCCTAGAACAGAAATGGTAATTCAATGTTCAGTACTCAATTCTGAGGTGAAAGAAGGGTATTTCTTAGATCAATTCATATCAGATGAAATTATACTAGTTAACTGCCTGTGTCAAATCTAATAATAGAGTTTATGTGTCCGTCATAAATATTTCTGATTCTCCAGTAACCTTAACTTCCAATTACAATTTAAAACTTATCCCTCTCGATATAGAAGATAATCCTGAAATCTTACATAGTTACCCTATAAATCATATTAACCGAAATCAGAAAAGCGATTCCTATAACCGTACAAAAACTGTCCTTAGCCAACTCCGTGTCTCTCACCTGAATAATGAAGAAATTATTGCCCTTTGCGATGTATGTTCAGAATACTCAGACATTTTCCATTTACCTGGTGAAAAGTTAACTTATACCAATTCAATTAGACATGACATTAAAACAAATACTGACACACCTATACATACTAAATCATACCGTTTCCCTGAAATTCATAAGGAAGAAGTTATATATGTTGTTGTATGTCTATACGGGAGACCGTACCTCGACTTGGTGTTGCGTTCTGATTACTGGGTGGACTCGATTGAAGGTTAGGGGTCGTCACTCGGCGTTAGGCGCCGTGCGCAAGAGGGATCTTCGTCGCTGAGACCGGCGGCGACGGTGTAATGTCTATTCGCGTTTAGAAAATAGTGACTCATCGCTGTCAAGCAGTCAAAATTAGAAAGTCGTGTTCACATTGACCAGTTGAAATGTGCCCTTCAAACGTCTATTTGCGTCAAGAATGTTAAAATGAAGTTTTAATAAACTTATCCTTTTTAAAGTATCAACCTAGTCATATATTGTTTTTTGTTAATTTTCTCTTGTGTCAATGAAAAATATAATAAAAGATGTTTAATTACTTTCTGAGACCTTAACAAAGAAAATAGTGACTCATCGTTGCCACGCAGCTAGCCACGCCCATAAATTAGAAAGTCGTGTTCACTAGTTGAAGTGTGCCCTTCAGACAGTACAGACTTGTTTTTTTGCCAATTTTAAAAATGGATACCTTACCTATCTGCAAAAATGAAAGACGAGTAATTTATAATGTTTTTAAATATTTTAAACTGCGTGGAAATCAAAACGTGACTAAGAAGAATATAGTAGTGAACACGGCTAGTGCATGCGGTGTTTCTGACAGTACCGTTTATAAAATCATTAAAGTACAGAAGGAAACGAACGATCTAAAATCGCCTGTAAAAAAAGTTATATTACTTGATTTTAATATTTGAAAATATTGTAATAAAAAGTTTGCTTTAATATTAATGGTTTAATTTATATCCCAGTATAAATAGGCCTTTATTTTGTAATTGCAATGATACGTTACTATTTTCTTAACGCGAATAGACGTGTCTTGAGAGTTTGTGTTTGGGTTGGGAAGGAGGCTTGCGTTTGCTACAGTTATTAGATCCGCAGGATCCGATAGGACGTGACGGAGTCTTCTAAATTTGATGATGATGATGATGATGATGACAATAGGACGGCCCCGGGGCCTGACGGTCTTTCGAGCAGAGTAATTAAATACTTTCCTCCCGCACTCATGTAACTACTGGTAAACATCTTCAATGTATTACTAGCAGGCAGTGCCTTTCCTGACAAGTGGAAAGAAGCCACCGTCATAGGAAT